>MU778285.1:19685-49713 GCA_026770625.1 Nicotiana glauca
CCAAATGGCCCAAATCTATTAAATTCAAATACACATCGTAAATAGTATTGCAAACAACCGATTCCACTATTAAATTTAGAGCTAGGGCACGAAAATAGGTAAAATGACCAAAATGCCCCTCAGCCAATGCCTCGAAATCGAATAATTTTCACGTTTTCAGAACCCTCGTACTCTTACGAGCCTAACCATACAAAAATATCCCAAATCGGAGGTCAAATGCCCCCTCAAAACCCCAAAGTTTGGTCTATGAACTTTTAACCCAAATTACCAAGTTTTTTATCCTAAATTCGAATTCAAATGATGTATTTAGCTATATAATGATGAAATATGATGAAAAGGGATCAAAGAAACATTACCCAATGGTTTTCTCTTCAAAAACCACTAAAAATCGCCTTCTCCCGTGCTCTCAATTGATTTCAAACTTATGAAATTTAACCCTCAAAATTTTCTATTTCTGTCCAGACATTTTTGCTTCTGCGGTCCCGCATATGCGGACAAAGTGTCGCTTTTGCGGCTTTCACTTACCATCTCATTTTCCGCTTCTGCGGTCTATGGATCGCTAAAGCGATACCGCTTCTGCGGAATTTTGTCCGCTTCTACGGACCTGAACTTGAGCCCACGCCTAGCTTCTGCGGCTGCCTAGCCGCTTCTGCGTCTCCGCTTCTGCAGTTCCCAAGCCGCAGAAGCGAAAATACCAGAAGCCTGCTGCAAATGTTTCCTTCCAACTCCATAACTTGCCCGTTGAGCATCCGAAACACACCCGAGGCCCCCGAAACCTCAACCAAAAGCACCAATACCACCTAATACCTCATTCAAACTTGTACCAATCCATAAAACACCTAAAACAACACCGGAAATTAATTAAATCAAAGATTCAAGCCTAAGAACTTTAAATTCCAACAAAACACGCTTTCGATCAAAAACCTAATCGAACCTTGCCCGAATGACCTGAAATTTTGCACACACGTCCCAAATGACATGACAGAGCTACAACAATGTCCAGAATTCAAATCTGACCCTTAGATAAAAACCTCACTATCGGACCGGAAACTTAAAAAATTCAAACTTCGGCATTTCAAGACTAAATGAGCTACGGACCCCCAAAATACATTCTGAACATGCTCCCAACTCCGAAATCACCTAACGGAGCTAACAGAACCATCAAATTTCCATTCTGAGGTCGTCTTCACACTGTTCTGAATATGGACCATTTTTTAACTCTTAAGCTCTCATTTAGGGACTAAGTGGCCCAAAACATTCCGACTCCTAACACCGAACGTCCCGACAAACCAAAATAGCAGAAGAAAACTTAAGGGAAGCAGTTAATGGGGAATCAGGGCATAAATTCCAAAAACGATCGGCCGGGTTGTTACATCTATATTGCACATCTTCTTATTTTGGACTTTCACTTTTGAGGTATAGCCGAGGCCTTATTGTCGGCGTTGTTACATTTATTTTATATCCTTAGAGGCTTCGTAGACATGTATGTGGGTTATGTGTGGGAATTGAATGGGCGTGCTATCCATGTTGTAAATCTAAACTTACGCTGCCTTTGAATTGTAACTCTATGGGAACCTTGGAAACTAACTTATCTGTAGTTTAATGTTGTGATCTAAAATGAACTAAAAATGTTGAATATACTATCTCCCTTTGTTGAATAGATGAAAGCAAGGTCCCCTTATTCGTATTGATTGGGTAGATAGTGTTTGGTAAGGATTTCTCAATTGGGGTCACTCGATTGAGCGCCGCTTGCGCCTCCCGAGGTTGGGGCATGACACCTTGCATGACTTTTTTGTCATTTCTATGAGCTATTCGATTTCTTTGATGTTACATGTTGACTTGGGTTGCAGTAGGATACTCGCACAAGCATACACTGCATCACACCACTTATACTAGCTCATGAGTACGAAACTTGACATTTGTTATTCATGCCCATGTGTTCTTATATTACCTATTTCCATACTTTGATTGTGAGCCTGTGACCATATTAGGTGGATTGGGATAGTGAGCTTGTGACCATACTGGGCGGATTATGATAGTGAGCATGTGACCATGCCAGGCGGATTGTGATTGTGAGCATGTGATCATGTCGGGCGGATTGTCATAGTGAGCATGTGATCATGATGGGAAGATTGTTTAATGAGCATATGACCATATTGGGCGGATTATGATTGTGAGCGTGTGATCATGCCGGGTGGATTGTGTTTCTGAGTCATGCCTGTGACAGGCGGATTGTGATTGTAAGCATGTGACTATGTTGGGTGGATTGTGATTTTTGGCACGTGAGTTGTCCTTTCGGTTGTGATCGAGATGTGGACACGAGGTTCCTTGAGTATATGATTGTGGGTTGAGACCCGTGACTATTAGATAAGGTAACACCTTCACGACCCAATTCCCAAACCCGGTCGTGATGATGCCTCTCGTGAGGACAAGGCCAGCCAACAGAACAACAATGCCTTATTTAACAATTAATAACTATAAATGAACAAATAATATGACTTATTAGCATTAATAACTAATATTTATCACTCAACACAACCCGACCGGGGTGTCACAAGTCACGAGCATCTAAGGAGTAGGAACACTACTATGGGGCCAATAATTTATATATACAAGATAAAAACTGGAATAAAAAGGTGAAGTGTGGTGCCGCGAACTTTGGCGGTCACCTTGCTCAACTACCATAATAAGGCCTTTGGTCCGCTAATAACCCGCTACTGGGTGAACAATACCTGCAACTGCACGCAAGGTGCATGGAGTAAAATGAGTACTTCCAACTCAGTGGTAATAAGAGTAAATAATAACTGAGCTGTAAGAAATCACATAAGAACACTCCATCATGCTATATAGGACAGTACAACCTTGTGAGAAAAGCAGTAAAACCAGGAAAACCCTTTAGAATTATCTAGCTCCGTTAAAAAAACATTTTGAAAATATCTTTACTTTTCTTTTAAACAGTTAAGCATATGGATGCGATGTCAAGTAGAGCAAGTCCGCACACAAATCAGCCCCCCGGGCACAACACTCTATTCACAAATAACACCAGGGTATCTGGTACACAATGCAAGATATAGCATGGATGCCAATGATATGAGAGTGCTGAATGTCCTGCCACGTAGTACAAACAAGAACCAATGCGTGAATTCAATGCAATACACATGACCGCTGCAGCGTGCAGCCCGAGCCAACCATGCATACGATTTATCATCGACGACGCTCATTGGGGGTGTGTACAGACTTCGGAGGGACTCCTACATCCCAAGAGCATTATACTGGTCAGTCCATGTTACCTGACCGGTCAGCCAATGTTACCTGACCAATTTATATCATACAGTGCCATTGTTACCACTGTTTCAAGTCACATCATACACTGTCATTGTTACCACTGTTTCAAGTCACATCATTCAGTGCTATTGTTACCACTGTTTTAAGTCACTACTGCGGCGTGCAGCCCGATCCATGCACAGTCCAGAAAACATTATAAACCCCTTGGGCATTTATAAAACAGTAATTCTCTGCCCGAAATAGTATTTAAAGTATCATTTGAGTTTTCAAAAACTTAGAATTATGGCTGAGGTTGCAAAACAGTATTTAAAACCTTGGACTGATGCCAAATGATATGCAAGATATGCTAAAACAAAAATCTCAATCCCTGAAGGATTCACATAGTTGGCACGAAGCCCAAACATAGCAATCAGTCCAAACTATGATGATAACAAGTAGTTTCAGTCAATTACACAATAAAAATCAACAACCGGGACGGACCAAGTCACAATCCCCAATGGTGCTCTACCCCACGCTCATATCCGGCATGCAAGTCACCTCACTACAGCACTATGATATGCAAATCCGGGGTTTCAAACCCTCAGGATATCATTTACAAGTATTAATCACCTCGAACAGGTGAAATTCCTCGCTCGCGACGCCTTTGCCCCTCAAATTGGCCTCCACGCGCGTCAAATCTAACCAAAAACAGAGCGAACACATCGCAATATACCAATGAGACAACACCCAATCAAAAACAATCGAAATATAGCAAAAATCTCGAAACTAGCAAAACCCGAGCCTCGGGCCCGCTTCTCAAAAAATTACAAAACTTACATTACCGGATTTCTCATCTCTCCACGAGTCCATACATACCAAGAACTACCAAATCCGAGCTCAAATGACCTATCAAATCCCAATTTAAAATATCAAAAACTCAAGCTCTAGCTTTACCCCCTTTTGATTAATTTCAACAAAATTTCCATGTTAAATCTATCGTAATTTCATGTATTTAAGCCAAGGAACTTACCTCCAATCACACCTAGTCGAAATACTCCTTCAATTCCGTCCTAGAGCTCTCAAGCTTGCTTAAAAATGGAGGAAATGGACTAAGCTTCGTGGAACAAAAATACATTAAAACCCTTCTGATAACAGGGATTTCCGCATCTGCGGTCGCTTTTCCGCATCCGCGACCACCGCATCTACGGAAATCTTCCACTTATGCAGAATCTCATTAAAAATCCAAAACCACTTCTGCGGTCACACTTTAGCATCTGCGGACCCTGCATATGCGAATAACTTCCGCTTCTGCGGAAACATCTAACTTCGCCCCCTTCGCTTCTGCGACTCGCCAACCGCATATGCGGCCTCGCAGATGCGGATTCCCTTCCGCATCTGCGGTTCCTTCCTTCTTTAACCAGCACCGCACTTGCGCTCTTCTCCTCCGCACTTGCGCAAACGCATCTGCGGTTCCTTTCTGCAGATGCAGAAATACCTGATGCCAGCCAAAACCTGCAATTTCTCAACTCCAAATTTCATCTCGTTAGCCATCCGGAATCACCCCGAGGCCCCCGGGACCTCAACCAAAAGCACTAACATAACCAAAAACATCATACGAACTTGTTCCAATCATCAAAACACATCAAACAACGCTAAAACCATCAATTCGCATCGGATTCAAGCCTAAGTTTCTTCAAAACTTCCGAAACTCACATTCGATCAAAAACCCGACCAAACGACGTCCGAATGACCTAAAAATTTACACACATCTCCAAAATCACCTAACGAAGCTAAAGTAACTCTCGGAATTCCATTCCAACCCACGGATCAAAATCTCACCCATCAATCGGAAATCGCCAAAATACTAACTTTGCCAATTCAAGCCTAATTCTACATTGGACCTCCAAATTCAATTTTGATCACGCTCTTGGGTCACAAATCACTTCCCGGAGCTAACCAAATTACCGAAAATCCCATCCGAGCCCTATAAATCATTAGTCAACGTCTGATTGACATTTCCAACTTAAGCCTTCCTTAAAGAGACTAAGTGTCTCACTTCTTATCAAAACCATTCCAAATCAACTCTCACATACCACATACCGATAATGAAATATGAAGAAGCAATAAACGAGGAAAACAGAGCAGTAACGCATGAGACGATGGGTCATGTCGTCACATCCTCCCCAACTTAAACCAATGCTCATCCTCGAGCGTACCCAGAGTTGTCCTAGAAGCCAACCAATAGCTGAATGACCTTACCAAACATATACCCGAGGTGATCCCACATCACCCTAACTCACATAGGCCCGATAATACAACATAGCTGAAATTTCACAGTCCATCTAGACCATAAACCGTAGAACCAAATTGCACTTCTGAAACCATACCCAGAATAAACCCGAACCAGCGGTAATAATCCACGCCTGCAACCTCAGGTGAAATCATACAACAAACCACACAATCCAACACTCGAAACGATAGATCTCTATTCACATCAGTTGTCCATAATACTCAATTACCGATAGGAACCTCTTATTAGCTAAAGTCTTATTCCAACACTTTCATATACTTCCAACAAAAATTAAAACACGCGATAAACTGTACAAATTTCTCAGATCAAGCATTCATGAAGTCACTCTCCATTTGGCTACTACCACAATAGATTTCTGAGCCGAACCTCGATCTTAACCTTCTAGCAAGCTGAAACCAAATTCGTTCGTATCCATCAATGACTCCCACGATCACCTCGAATCCAACACACCACTTTGGTGATATGACGCCTCAACATAGGCCTAAGTCACAACTGGCACAATCCATGCACTAATGAAGGGCGGTCTGAACATACTCAAATTATGACAAATGGCTCAAACAACAGAACTGTAACTCAGACTCCTCAATACCATCACAACAAAAGGCTGGGACCCCGTCCCATATCATAGAAATAGAATACCTGAATCTACCTCGAAAGGTCATAACTTCACGTAGCCTTGACACAACACGCGATCCTATCCAAACACTGTTACACATGAAGCCCTTCAAGTCACCATGCTCAAAATAGACAGCCACGCACAGATTGATGTCTGAAACCAAGCAATCCATCACACCCACAGTGAAGCAAGTGATATACACCATTCAATCCTGAAAGGACACAACCGATGCGCCATTCGCTGAGCAAACACCCAACACGGATTTCCCTTAGAAACCAGGAAGCAAGGCATACAAGTAACATATGGAAATCTATTCTCAACATCACACTGTTGCGGCATGAAACCCGATCCAAATAAAATACCCGTGGCGGCATGCCACCCGATCCATACATATCCATGGCGGCGTGCCACCCGATCCATACATATATCTCACATAAGGAGATGCACATCGAGCCAAATTTGCTCATTACAACAAAATACCAAGTACCGGTCGTAAGCATACTAAGTGCATACAATATCTACATATAGCATTATAAGCTACAAAACTCAAGCACAACTGAGGTTTCCCCCACAACTTCCACTATGAATCCTGATAGCACCGCACCAGATGTGCCCATAGCCCGTAAATCATAACGTCTCGCAATGCAGAAAATAACTCATACATCTCTCCATATCGCTGATAATCCCAACAATGGTCTAGTCAACCTATCCCTCGACAACACAATTCGGAGACAACCGAGTTAACTCAAGCTGGAACACGCATCCGAAAAGTCCCTTAACGCCGGAACTGGCTCAATAGTAGAAACCTCCGCACTGACATCCATCATAAGGGTTCAATAGGAAAAGCAATCCCTCCCAGCCGTCCGTTGGGTCTTTGAAATATAAACCACTTCACAAGGACATAACCCAATGCACCTCGCCACTCAAACCGTGGCATTTCTGTCATAGCCCATAACGCAATAGTCCAGAATTAATCTAACACTGAGACAACCAGTCTGAACTCCAACATCACATCCAAAAAATCTAGCATGCCAGCAACGAAAGATTCACTCGAGCCTCCAAATCCCAATAGTCACCAAACGGTGCCGACACACACGATCTACCATCACAATAGCCGAATATGAGGACTTCCGCCTCCAATTCCACATAGAACACGAATCATCATACCTGATCCCAATTTTGTCGTCCGAACACATGCCACAACTCAATATCCAAAAATTCCACGACACATACTCAAAATCTCCCTGTGCCATCAAGCAACCCGAATATCACCAATCGAACTAACAAGAAAGTGTCGCAATACTACCGAAGTATCATCAGTCTAATCACATTACCCTTCTCAACCGATACATATACTCTCATCAAATCACTTCCAATTAGCAGTACCATTTCCTTGATTACCTGAGGCTACCCGTTGCCTNGCTGCAAGGCTCATTACCTCGAACATATATAAATAATTAATCATGCCCTTACCATACCGACTCAGTCTACTATCAAGCTATACCATACCGACTCACTCTCCTGACTCATGATCAACTCGATATTCCCTCTTACTGTAGCACCACAATGCCTCAACTCAGGCTTACCACACGAGACTCGAACATAAGACCACACTGTCTAAGACCCATAGGCCACTGAATACTCTCTCAAATGTTCCCAGAAATACCACATTCCAGAATACTTTACTTTGAAGAACTTTCTGCGAATCTGAATTTGTTACCATGACTTCCCGATACCGATACATAGGATCCCGTAATCAACATAAAAACACGACAAGTCTTGACCCTTTCCAATGAAACTCAGTCTCTACCTACATACACAACCTTAAGGCACCAGATTGTTACATGTAGAACCTTGAACACAATAAAACCATTCTCGAGAGTCATTTACTTCATATACGATTCGCAATTTACCTGACTTAGCAAACAGAACCACTCGTGCCTTAAAAGCACTCTGACACCACAGGATATGATCTCATTCAAATACCAACAAACATCTTTCTCCTCAACACATTGAGAATTCTTTATCCACAACAGCTCAAGACATCCTATTGTTTCCACACATCTACGAAGTACCATATAACCTTTGTCAAAATTTCGCTCCACTCATGCCATCCTCGGCTCAGTTTCTACAACCAGAACTGATCCGCCAGCATATCTGGAAACGGAACCAACATAGCACATGGCCATGTAATCAGCTAATCAACAGCAACCTCCCCAACTTGGCTCGAAGCCATCTATCAGGATATATTTAATAACCTATAATACTTTTACTCTAATGATGCCACAATATAATAGCGAGATTAAACTCAAATCATCTGCTAGTTTATGAAAACACAGATCCTCGGATACTGAAATCCTCTACAAACCTCGCATTCATCCCCACATCAACTGAGTCCACTCTTTGAAGCGACCCAAATTTTCAAATTACAACATGTACCTTTCAATTACACATGAGATCTTCTAACAATATACATAAGAATCGTACCATGTTAGAACACTCTGCAGGAGATAGCCCACCCGCTTCGCCTCAGCATAACATTTCCATCTACCTTCCACCATCATACACCTTACACAGTCGACTAGTCTTTCTGAGTCTGAACTCAAACCGCAACAAGCTATTTACTTCACTGTCAACTAGGAGGCTTGAAAAGATTCTTCACACACCCATAACTCGAGGCAACACATCCAACCTCAATGGAAATCAAACACTTAATGGTTCACCTATCATCCAGTAGACCTTCTTCGACACCCCCAAGTCATATAGAAACACCTCGCAGTACAAACATACTCACCACATAGCTATCCAGCCGTTATTCCCACAATTAGGGACAATACTGAACATATAAGTTCATAACAGTAGCTCGCACAATCAGCACCTTGGTGCTCAAGCCATAAGCAAAGATTCGGCCTCAAGTCTTCCAGACTGGTACATCATCAACTCATACAAATCACATCTTGCCCCTCGATCGGGGAATCACAAGCCGTCAAAGCACATCCGATACTGAGCGCTCACATGCGCATACTATCCCGTGGAAGGAATTTCAAGAGTTTTCTTTTCAAGTTGAATCAAGGACACACGATAAGGATTCAAGAATGTGAAGTCTTTCCTAAAGGTTCTGCGGCCTCTCGAGGATAAATACAGACGTCTCCATACCGATCCGCAAGACTCTACTAAACCTGCTCATGACTCGTGAGACCTAGTAACCTAGGCTCTGATACCAACTTGTCACGACCCAATTCCCAAACCCGGTCGTGATGGCACCTCTCGTGAAGACAAGTCCAGCCAACAGAACAACAATGACTTATTAACAATTAATAACTATAAATGAACAAATAATATGACTTATTAGCATTAATAACTGATATTTATCACTCAACACAACCCGATCGGGGTGTCACAAGTCACGAGCATCTAAGGAGTCTGAACACTACTATGGGGTCAATAATTTATATATACAAGATAAAAACTGGAATTCAAAGGTGAAGTGCGGTGCCGCGAACGCTGGCGGTCACCTTGCTCAACAACCATAGTAAGGCCTTCGGTCCGCTAATAACCCGCTACCGAGTGAACAATACCTGCAACTGCACGCAAGGTGCAGGGAGTAAAGTGAGTACTTCTAACTCAGTGGTAATAAGAGTAAATAATAACTGAGCGGTAAGAAATCACGTAAGAACACTCCATCGTGCTATATAGGACAGTACAACCTTATGAGAAAAACAGTAAAACCAGGAAAACCCTTTAGAATTAACTAGCACCGTAAAAAAAACCCTTTTGAAAATATCTTTACTTTTCTTTTTAACAGTCAAGCATATGGATGCGATGTCAAGTAGAGCAAGTACGCACACAAATCAGCCCCTCGGGCACAATACTTTATTCACAAATAACACCAGGGTATCTGGTACACAATGCAAGATATAGCATGGATGCCAATGATATGAGAGTGCTGAATGTCATGCCACATAGTACAAATAGGAACCAATGCGTGAATGCAATGCAATACACATGACTGCTGCAGCGTGCAGCCCGAGCCAACCATGCATATGATTTATCGTCGACGGCGCTCACTGGGGATGTGTACAGGCTCCGGAGGGACTCCTACAACCCAAACGCAATATACTGGTCAGTCAATGTTACTTTACCGGTCAGCCAATGTTACCTGACCAATTTATATCATACAGTGCCATTGTTACCACTGTTTCAAGTCACATCATACAGTGTCATTGTTACCAATGTTTCAAGTCACATCATACAGTGCCATTGTTACCACTGTTTCAAGTCACTACTGCGGCGCGCAGCCCGATCCATGCACAGTCCAAAAAACATTATAAACCCTTTGCGCATTTATAAAACAGTAATTCTCAACCCGAAATAGTATTTAAAGTGTCATTTGAGTTTTTAAAAACTTAGAATTATGGTTGAGGTTGCAAAACAGTATTTAAAACCTTGGACTGAAGCCAAATGATATGCAAGATATGCTAAAACAAAAATCTCAATCCCCGAAGGATTCACATAGTTGGAACGAAGCCCAAACATAGCAATCAATCCAAATTATGATGATAACAAATAGTTTCAGTCAACTACACAGTAAAAATCAACAATCGGGACGGACCAAGTCACAATCCCCAACGGTTCTCTACCACACGCTCATATTCGGCGTGCTAGTCACCTCACTACAGCACTATGATTTGAGGTTCCTTCCTTCTTTAACTAGCACCGCACCTGCGCTCTTCTCCTCTGCACTTGCGCAACCGCATCTGCGGTTCCTTTCCACAGATGCGGAAATACTTGATGCCAGCCAAAACCTGCAATTTCTCAATTCCAAATTTCATCTCGTTAGCCATTCGGAATCACCCCGAGGCCCCCGGGACCTCAATTAAAAGAACCAACATAACCCAAAACATCATACGAACTTGTTCCAATCATCAAAACACATCAAACAACGCTAAAACCATCAATTCGCATCGGATTCAAGCCTAAGTTTCTTCAAAACTTCCGAAACTCACATTCGATAAAAAACCCAACCAAACGACGTCCGAATGACCTAAAAATTTACACACATATCCAAAATCACCTAACGAAGCTACAAAAACTCTCGAAATTCCATTCTGACGCGCGGATCAAAATCTCACCCATCAACCGGAAATCGCCAAAATACTAACTTTGCCAATTCAAGCCTAATTCTACACCGAACCTCCATATTTAATTCCGATCACGCTCCTGGGTCACAAATCACTTCCTGGAGCTAACCAAATTACCGTAAATCCCATCCGAGCCCTATAACTTATTAGTCAATATCTGGTTGACTTTTCCAACTTAAGCCTTCATTAAAGAGACTAAGTGTCTCATTTCTTATCAAAACCATTCTAAATCAACTCTCACACACCACATACCGATAATGAAATATGAAGAAGCAATAAACGAGGAAAACAGAGCAGTAACGCATGAGACGACAGGTCGGGTCGTCACAAACACAGAGTGATTTTGTTGTAAAACTTGTGTTAGAACGACTTGATTAATCGATTGTCCTTTGTGTTCCTTATTTGGTTTTAATGGTACTTCAAAGTTTTCTTATTGCTTTATTATCTATATCAAATGTTGATTTTGTTGCCATTTATTGATTTATGCTTCCCATTATTAGGTTTACTCTTCTATACTGCACAAGTTAGTTTGTCTAGTGAGTGTCTAAACTTGTACCTTATCACGACTCTATCGATGTTAGTCTTATCACTTACAGAGTACCAACTATGGTATACTCATACTATGCTTCTGCATATTTTTGTTCAGAGCCAGGTATTGGAGATATCAGACCCATGAGAGTTAGCTTGTTGATCGCGAGGATTCAAGGTAGAGTTGTATGGTCGTCGCAGTCCCTTGCAGTCTCTTCCTTACATTGTACTGTTAGTTTGCCATTTTGGATGTATTGTATTTCGATCCTTGAGATTAGATCATGTATTTAACTAGAGTTCGTGACACTGTACCATCGGTCTTAAGAAGTTATTATGATTTTTGTCGTGAAGTATTATTCCGCTTTTGTCTCGACACTTATATTAAACTATGTTTCAAGTTATCATTGTTAAGAACTGGCTTAAACGTTGTTAGTAATCGGCTTACCTAGTCTTAAAGACTAGGTGCCATCACAACATCCTATGGAGGAAAATTGGGGTTGTGACACAAACTTGATTAGTTCTTCCAACTTAAAGCTTCTAACATGAGAATCCTTCTTCAAAATCAATCCCAAATCACTTGAAAGCCAACACCGACGATCACAAGTCATAATACATCAAATGAATCTACTCAAGACTTCAAACAACTGAACGGATCGGAATGTAACTGCTCAAAATGACTGGTCGGGGTCATTACAGTTCCCTATTCCTAATTTAAAAAGGATACTCATTAATAATGATTTGTGTATAACCGGTAAATTATATATCAATTTGTAATTAAGTTAAACTTAAACAATAAGGCTAAATAAATTTTTAATGTAGTACAAATAGGTAAAAATGTCTTTCTACTATTTGATTCCTCAAGCTTCCACAATGTTATATTTTTGGGCAAGTTAAATATTTAGCAAGATAGTCAAATATATATATATATATATATATATATATAATATGTACTCCATATAAAATATATACTACCCATTAATGTATAAAAAAACGGTTCCATATTTTTTTTTCCCGCTACACGGTTTTGTTTTCCCTATACTTTTTTGGAATGTAACCATTAAAATATCGACTATCAACATGTTCTGCGTCCAATTATAAATCCATTAAATACTGAATAATAAAAGCTACTACTCCTAATAAATAGTGTATTTGTGTAACTATTTGATATAACTTGTTGGTAATAATAAAAATGTCTACTTCCATTACTTTTTTTTTAAGGTGAAAAATTAATTCTTGATTTCAACCAAAGACAAAGTATGTGGAAGAACGGATCTCTTGGCTTCATATTTTCAGTTAGTAAATTAAACTTAATATAACACAAGCATAGCCAAGAAATTTTTTACAAAATTAAAAATTCACCAACTTTTAAGGCAAATCTCCAACAGAAAAGTTTCAAAAACACCTATAAATAGCAGAATCAATAGCATAACCAAATCGTCCGAAAAAAGAAACACAAAGCAACAAGCACAAAAAAATTAAACAATAAAAACAACAAGCGAAAAGTGAGAAAAATTCAAAAGAACTTAAAAAAATGGAATCATCAAAGAAGCTTGTTGCAGTGTTTCTTGTGTGCATGGTTATGTTATCATCATCTGTGCATGTTTCAAAGGCTCATGAACAAGAAAAAAGTAACGCAGAAATATTTAAAGAATCTGTTGCAAGGGTTACCGCAGAATATGCAACTTGCTTCAACGAATGTGAAAAGGCATGTATTGATCAAGGTCTTGGATACACTCATTGTGAAATGAAGTGTGACAGCGACTGCAATGCCAAGTTGATAAAAGGTATATACACTAACAATGTAACTTTAATACGTGCTAAGTAGAACCCTACAAAGTACAAACAAAGGTAGAATAAAGGCTAAATATATTGTTGGACTATTCGAAAAATAATTTAGATACATCTTCATTTTATTTTAAAACTATTTTCGTCAAAACTGTCTCGTTAGTAAATCCCAGTCGATGGAAATTCCTTCCTGACAAATCAATTTGCGAGGAAATGTCTGTTAGAAATCGTATTTTCTTTCGTAGTGGTATTGTGATTTTCTTTCTTTCGTAGTGATATATATATATATATATATATATATATATATCGGATAAGTTATATGTAATGAAAATTTAAAAGATTTTTTATGCTATCAATAAAATAAATCAGGTACTATAACATGTTAATTATTATTTTAATTAGATTACTAATTAATTTATCATAGACGTGTGTGTAATTACGCTATAGATATCTCGATAGTATAAATATCTTTTACATTACTCTTACTTAAAACTAAAATAGAATTTTAACATGTCATCAAATTAATTTTTATCATATAAATTCAACTAATTACCTTATAAATGCATGATTGTATAATTATTTTTTACTTTCACCACATTAAACGTCTAATTAAACCTATTTTTCATTACTCGTACAATGCTTTCTTAAAATAAATTAAAATTCTAACATTTAGTTGTTGATTATTTTTCCATTTTCTAATACGTTGTTCTCTTTGGTTTTCTCAGAAAAACTCGAGAGATTGATGAGTTTGAAGCCTTGAAGATGGACCAAAGGATGCAAAAATAGCAAATATATAGGGAAAGAAGAATAAAGCAATGGTTTTTCATTTCTACTAATTAGTTAATTCATATTTTTTTGCCATTGTACGAGCAATTTTCATGATTTGATAAACTCGTTTGTTTTTCTGATTATTCATGTTTCTCTCGAGTCAGTCGCAACAAAATTCTTAATTTAATTTAATTTTTCATCTTCTTAATCTTTTTGATATTTTTGACAGTATTCTTGTTACTAGTCTCTATAAATGTGTCTCGCACGATATTCCCTGTCAATCATTTAAAAAATGTTAGTTAACGTTAATTTATATTACATTATATTTAGTTTATGAGGTACAAAATAGTTATTAGGATCAAGTCCTCTTAAGGCTTCTTAATTAAAACATGATGTTCTAAGTACACATTTCCTCAATTGCTACTATCCTTCCAAAAAAACATGTTATAATTCAATATTATCTAGGGATTGAGTCAATGACCCAATGTTGTAAAAGTATTAAAAGAATAACATTCATTTTTTAGTGTAAGAAATCAAATTCTTTGCAAACACGTTTGGTTGCACGTTATTTAATCAAAGCTCTACATAAATTAAAAGAAATAAGAATTTTCACTTATCAAAGCGTGCCATTCTATAATATTTTTGTCCCAGAATAGAAATAGAATACAAAAAAAATCAAGCTCCTCGGAAAATAAACTCGCAACTTTTTTTTACTATTCTATTATAATATATGGTAGCATTAGTGGCTAAATCTTTTCTTGTTCAGGGTCGTGATTACATCTAATATTTCACTTGCTAGGCAATTCAAGGTTAGTTATATTTATTATCTAGTTTTTAACAATTCCGATTAAATAACAACAATAACAATAAAATAATCTGAAATAATATAATACGCTACCGAACGACGTAATCAAAATACAACTCAGAAATTGAAATCACTAATACATGAGCATCTAGAATACAAAAAATAATAGTCTAAATAAAACACAAATGTTTGAATCAAAATAAACAATAATTTTGATAGAGAAGGGGACCTTAGGGTTTGCGAACGTTATAAAGCTATACCTCAAGTCTCCGCCAATAGCTAGATCCGGACAACCTCACCGAACGACGCAGGACTAACCCCAGTATCTGCACAAAAAGTGCAGAGTGTAGTACGAATATAACCGATCACATTTACTCTGTAGGTGCCGAGCCTAACCTCAATGAAGTAGAGACGAGACTAAAGCGGGCTACTACAAGCAGTAAAATAATAATAATAATAATAATAGAAAAATAAAATAGAAAATAAAAGTAAAGCAGTTTACACATGAAAATAAACTCAAATCTCAGTATCAGAGAGCCTAGAATAACAACTCTCATAATCTCATATAAAAATGCTGAGATTAACTCAACAATAACAACAAGTACATTATATATTATCCGTTGCAGCATGCAACCTGATCCCACCACATCATCATTGTTAATGCCAAGTACCCCATATACAATCTGTTACGACATGCAACCTGATCCCACCATATCATCATTTATCAATATCAAGTACCACATATATAATCCGTTGCGGTGCGTAACCTGATCCCACAATATTATTAAATATCAATATTATGATCCGTCCTTATTCCATCATTTCAATTCATTATATTTTAATTTCCATTGCGAAGCGCAACCGATCTCCAAATAATTTCAATTAAATATAAATAATCCAATAACTCAATTTACAAGAATTTTTACATTAACAGAGTAGAAATACAAGGCAATAAAGGACTGCATAATAATCAAAGAATCTCTAACGATTCGAAGTTTCAACTTTACAAGTTTATCAATATCTAATAGAGTCAACAATTGTAATTATGACCAAACCGATCATTTTGAGAGTAATATCCCTGATCCCCTATTTACTGCTTCCCTCACACTATTTTATGCTTATGTGACTTGACGGGAGGTTTGCTTTTGGTTTTGTAGTGAAATAGGATACTTAGTCCTTAAAATAGAAGCTTAACAATAACAAACAACAACAACCCGGTGAAATCTCACTAGTGGGGTCTGGGGAGGGTAGTGTGTACGTAGACCTTACCCCTACCCGGAATGAGTAGAGAGATTATTTTCGAAAGACCCTTGGATCATGAAGACAAAAAGAAAAAAGGAGACAATATCAGTATCACCATAGAAATTATAAGAAAATTAGGAACAATATAAAATACAGAAGAAAGATGGAAAATTAAGTTATAGGAAATTGACCGTAGTTAGAATTGTGTGAAGATGACTCCAGGTTGCGTTTCGTTAGTTTCATTGGGTGATTTTTGACTTGGTGCATGTCTGAATTATGATTTGGAGGTCCATAGATGAATTAGGCTTTAAATGGCAAATGTTCAATTTTTGGGAAGTTTGACCATAGTGGATCTTTTGATATCAGGGTCGGATTCCAATTTCGGAAATTGAAGTAGGTCCATAATGTCAATGATGACATGTGTGCAAAATTTTAGATCAATTGGATATATTTTGGTAAGTTTCGGCATCAGTTGTAGAAGTTTGACATTTCAAAGTTAATTAAGCTTGAATTGCGGTGCGATTCATATTTTTAATATTTTTTTATGTAAATTGACGGTTCTACTAAGTTCATGTAATATTTTAGGACTTGTTGATATATTTGGTTGAGGTTCCAGGGGCCTCGGGTGGATTTCGGGTGGTTAAGTGATTAGATTTGGACTTGTTGGAATTGCATAAATCTGGTGCATTAGTTGATGGTTTCCTTCATCTCCTTCGCGAGAGAGGACTTGCATTCGCGTAAGGTATCTGGGAGGCTAACTGAGTTCTGTTCTTCACATTCACGATGTGGTTCCCGTGTCTGCAAAGCTTTGGAGCATTGAGCCTACACGTTCGCGATAGAGACCTCGCGTTCGTGTAGAGCAACGGTATAAGGGGGTCCCATGCATTTAGCCTATGTGTTCGCGATGAGGGTCTTGCGTTGGTGAAAGATCATACTGTCACGGCCCAATTTATCCTATAGGCCGTGATACACCCAACGCTACCACAAGGCAAGCCAATAGTTAACTAACCACATGATTGTTTATTTTAATATTTTTAAAATAATTAATTTTTAATTAGTGCATAAATAGGAAGTAAAAAAACTTAATAAGATGAGAGATAACTAATTTTAAGAGAAAATGAGATAAGTAAAATAACACAAAAGTCATCATCTGTCTACTAGCATAATTTCCAAGACCTAGTGTCACAATGAGTTACTAGTAGAATATATAAAAAATACCACACTACTGTATGAAGTAAATAGATAGAGAATAAAAGCAAAAGAAAGACTTCGGCTGCTGCAGAACTGGCTTGGGAGGAAGCTTAGCGCAAAGTCTCGTGGAATCAAAGATGCGCGCCGGACTAATATCCAAATGTACTTGCCTCAGATCCTGCATATTTAGTGCAGAAGTATAGTGTGAGTACTTAAAACATGTAACCAGTAAGCATCTAGTCTAACCATGAAGAAGTAGTAACGAGGGGTCGACTTCGACACTTACTATGGGCTAACAATGAAACACCTAAATTATAATTAAGCATGAATTATAGAAATACAGCTGAAAACAAATAAATAAAAAATTCTTTCACTAATAGTAAATCCCAAATTGATGTTCATCATTTAATAAATTAATATCTCAAGCCAATGAAACAATATCAATTATAATTGGGCTCCGAGAATTTATTATGCACTAATTATGTCGAGGTCGTATGGCCCTATCAAACATACAAACATATAAACTATGTAGTAACGGCACAAACCATAGATGAATCTATTCTATTACTGAGGCTTTTGGATAGCTACACAAGAAGAGAAAAATATTTTATAAACAACCGATTAAAAGATTATTAAGATGCTAATATTCATTGAAACATCAATTCTCATTAGCAGTCAAGTAACCCATCAAAAACTCAAGTAAATAAAATTCGACCTTTTACAATTCTTTTATCAAGTTCCAATATGATTTAAGCATTTAAATTAGCAAGTAGGGTGCAAATATCTCAAGTATCACATAATTTGGGTCCTAAACTGCCCGGACATAAGCATAATTAGTAGCTACGTACCGACTCTCGTCACCTCGTGCGTATGTAGCCCCCACAAATAGAAGCACATATTAAATCAATTCACATATGGGGTTAATTCTCTTTTACAAGGTTATATAAGAGACTTACCTCGTCTTAAAGCGTACTTTCCGGTCCAAAATTATGGTTTAAACCCTCAACTCTGCCAAACGACTCTAAACTGGTCAAATATTATATAAAATAGTCAATACATGATAAACAGTTCATACCCTAACTATTAAAGTGATTTTCCAACCCTGATTGAAGAATTCAAAAATTCACATCCGATCCGACGTGCCCAGATTTCGGAATTTTTTTTGCAAAAAGTTATTACCCATAACTGTAATGACCCGGTTAGTCATTCTGAGAGTTATAGCTCTGTTTTCCCAATTTCAATTTCTTTATGTGTTGTTCAGCTGTGTTGAGTTATATCGAGTTGGTAGATTTAGGTCTGGAGTAGTTTTGGAGTGAAATGAACTCTTAGTCTCTTAGTAAGAAAGCTAAGTTAGAAAATTCAACCACAAGTTGACTTATGAATAAACAAACTCATTGGTGATGTTAGACTTAGGAGTGTGTCCGGAATGTAATTTTGAGGTTCGTGATAGAATTATGCTTGAATTGGCGAAAGTTAGAAATTGACTATTTTGGTCGGCAACGGAAATTTCGGTATCGGGGTCGGAATGGAATTCTGGAAGATGGAGCAGTTTCGTAGTGTCATTTGTGACGTGTGTGCAAAATTTGAGGTCATTCGGATGTGGTTTGATAGGTTTCGTCGTCGTTGACGAGTTTTGGAAGTTTAGAAGTTCTTAGGCTTGAATCCGATGTTGATTTGGTATTTTAGTGTTGTTTTAGGTGTTTCAAATGTTCGACTAAGTTCGTGTAGTGATATATGACTTGTTGGAACTTTTGGTTAAGGTCTCGAGGGCCTCAGGTGAGTTTCATATAGGTTTGGGTCATATTGCTCTCATTTTTCTTATGTTTCGATGCTGTTTCTTCAAGCGCAAATGATATCATATTGAACAAATGAACTCCAATTTCTTTTTTGAATGAAGCATTAGATCCGTATCATAATTACGGACCTGTAGCAAAAAAGAATATTTGAACCTGGACATCGTATAAGGATTTTATGGTTATTTTATTAAAAATTAGGTCACCAGATTTTTTAAATTAGTTACGGAATTGCCACTGACGGCATATTTAAAAATCTGCACTATTTGCAAATATTGAAACCAACATATCTCCTTCATTATAAGGTCAAATTGAGTGATTAAAAATGCTAACATGACTAAACTTTCACAATAAATCCATTGGAGCAATAAAAACGAGTTTCGGGATCGCTTGGCATAAGAAAAAAGGCATAATAGCTCGTAGAAAAATATATAAAACAAGGGTTTGTTCATTCGATCATATTTTGAGTTGTGGAGCTCAAATTTTAGTGATTTTAGAGGTGATTTTTACCGTAGGGATTGAGGTAAGTATTCTCTACTCGGTTTTGGTTATATTTCGTGAATCCATCTTCGTTTTTGGGGTTTGATTGATGATATTAAACTGAAATTAAGGGAGCTAGGGCTTGAGTTTTGAAGAGTTTTAGGTAGGGATTAGAGGGACCAAACGGAGTTCGATTTTGAAAAATTTTAGATGGTTAGACTCGGGAGAGGACGAAGATTTTGATTCTTACATTGTTGACTGATTTTGAGATGTGGGCCCTCGGGCTGGGTTCTGGCCGATTTCAGTTTTTTGGTATATTTTGTAGTTATTATTGTAGAATTTGATTCTTTAGCACATGTTGACATTAATCTGATTATGGTTAGATTCAGAGCTTTTGAGACTGAGTCCAGAGACGAGGTCAACCCGAAGTAGGATTTTACACTAATAAGGTAAGTAACAGTTTTAACTCTGGCCTTGAGGTATAAACCAGAGAATTTGTTATTATGTGATTTTTTGGAGGTAATACCCATGCTAGGTGACCGGCGTGTGGGTAAATACCTTATGGGATTGAGACTTTTTCCGTCCCGTGAGTCTATGAGGCCTACTAACCATTATCTGGTTTATGCATTTACTTGTTGATGAACTTGTCTGCCTTCACGTTAGAGATCATGTTTAGCCTTCATTCATGCTCATGTTGTTTGTACTCAGTCATTAAATTATTGTATATGTTTACCTTAGTCTCTATTATTTTGTTGATATCACGACCCAAGTTTTTCCTCCATGAACTATTGTGACGACACCTAATCCCTACGACTAGGTAAGCCTAACAATTGTAGAAATGAAAACAAAATGTGGAAAAACTAAAAAAATCGAAGATAAGCAAATATAGCAGCGTTTAAGATGCCACTCGGCATATACCAATACAAGATCTCAAAACAGAATAATTCCCAAAACCCAGAATCTCATGAATCACAAGCTATGGATACTACATAGAGTTCTAACTCCAGACTGTCTAAATAAAAAGAAATACATAAGGGCTATAACTACAAGAGAGAATAGAGAGGGACTGCTCGATCTGCGGACGCGGCAGATATACCTCGAAGTCTCTGACGAATCGCCTTACCTCAAGGATAGTAGGGCTGAGTAGAAGAACCTGGACCTGCACATGAAAAACATGTGCAGGAAAGGGCATTACTACACCACGGCGGTACCCAGTACGTGCCAAGCCTAGCCTCGGTCGAGTAGTGACGAGGAAGGTTAGGGCCCTACCGGTCATATACATATATATAAGTAAACTAAACAATATGAAGTAACACAGTATAATAATGATAATAACAACAATTACAACAGAGATAGAACATCGCAGAAAGAATATAGCTCAACACATACATAGCAACCGGGGATCTACCAGGATATCGTCCTATAGCCCCCAAATGTAAATATCCAGCAACTAGGGATCTACCAGGATATCGTCCTGTAGTCCCCAAATGTAAATATCTAGTGGATCTCCCGGATGTCAGCCCATAGTCCAACTCATAGTGCGCCGGGGATCTACCATAATTCTGATCTGTAGTCCTCAAATGTAAATACTCAGTACTGGGAGAATCTACTGGGTGCAGTCCCGTAGTTCCATATAACTGTACAGGGGGATCTACCGAAGTATCAATCCGTAGTCCCAAATAAACAGGCAAGGGGATCTACCGGGAAACCGCCCGTAGTCCCAAAGTAAACACACATCAACAACACGAAAAATATTTAATTAAATACAATTTCATACAAAGGTAAACATGTAATTCTAACCTAGCATGCTACAGAGAATTCAGATAAAGCAGTTTGAGCAAGTAAAATAGTTGAGTCATTTAGACATACATTCCTAAGCTAACAGTAAGCTTAAATTTCAAGTAGTATAAACAGGGAAGAAGTACACAATTATATTTACTTAATGAAAACCGGATTCAATAATTAGCACATGTACGCACTCGTCACCTCACATACAAGGCATTTCATATATTAACAATACCAAATCCTAAGGGGAGTTCCCCAACACAAGGTTAGGCAAGCTACATATCTCGAACCAGCTCAATCAACTCGATACTACGTTCTTGCCACGAGTACCCCACTCTTAATGGTCCAAATCTATTCACAGTAATTGCGTAATGTAAATATAACTTCAAGTAACTAATTAAACTAATTAATTCGAAGCTAATATGCGAAATTAGGAAAATCGCCCAAAAAGGCCCCCGGGCCCCACGTTTCGAAATCGGGTAAAATTTACAAATACAGAATCCTCACACTCTCACAAGTTTATACATACAAAAATTAATCCAATCTGACATCAAAATCTTGATTAATACCCCAAAACTCGGCCTAAGGACTTTTCCAATTTTTCTCTAAATTTCCACCACAAATTCGAATTTAAAGGATGGAATTAAGCATAAAATCGTGGAAATTAATCAAAGCCGAGTAAGAATTACTTACCCAAAACACCCAGGTAACAATCTCTCTAAAAAGCGCCAATCCCAGAGCTCCCAAGTCAATTTTCAAGGTTTGTTTTCTAAGCCTCAATTCTGCCCTTTTTTCTGACAAGCGAATCCGCTTCTGCGGCCATGGGACCGCACCTGCGATTCCGCTTATGCATTTGGTGTGGTCCCGCTTCTGCGACAAACGGACCACACCTGTGACTTTTCATCAAAGTCCAGCTTCTGCACCTGCGACCTCTTGTCCATAGATGTGGTGTTGCTTCTGTTATAACTGGGCCACATCGGCGACCAACCCCAAATCGCCTCAGACCGCACCTGCGGTCCTCCAACCACTTCTGCGGTGCCGCACCTATAGTCGCATACATGCATGTGCTGTTATGACAGGTTCAACCAACTTCAGATTTCTCCAAAGTCCAATTCAACTTCCGTTAGGCTCCCGAAACTCAATCGAGGCCTCTGGGACTTTAACCAAACATGCCAACTAATCCTAAAACATCATACGATCTTATTCCAACCCTCGAATCACATTAAATAATGATAAAACCAAAAATCACTCTCCAATCCAAGCCTAAGAATTTCCAAAACTTCAAATTTCTGCTTTCGATCAAAAGCCTATCAAACCTAGTTCGAATTACCTAAAATTTTGCACACATGTCACAAATGACACAACGGACCAGCTCCAACTTCCGGAATCCCATTCCGACCCCAATACTAAAATCTCACTATCGAACCAGAAACTTCAAAAATTCGACTTTCGACATTTCATGCCTAATTAAGCTACGAATCTCCAAAACACAATCCGAACATGCCCATATGCCCGAAATCTCCCAACGGAGCTAACAGAACCAATGGAATTCCATTCCGAGGATGTCTTTACATGGCTACAACTACAGTCCAAATTCTAAAGATTAAACTCTCATTTAGGGACTAAGTGTCCCAAAACACTCTAAAACTCAAATCGAATCCTCCTGGCAACTGAGAATAGCAGAAATAAGCACGGGGAAAGCAGTTAATAAGGGATCATGCCATTAATTCTTAAAACGACCGGCCGGGTCGTTACATCCTCCCCCTCTTAAAATATTTGTTCGTCCTCGAATGAGCATATATACATACCTGAAGTAGTGAAAAGATGAGGGTAACGACTATTTCATATCCTGCTCGGTCTCCCAAGTTGCCTCCACGACCAGTTGACCCCACCACTGAACCTTCACTGATGCAATGTTCTTTGACCTCAGTTTCCAAACCTGCCTCTCCAATATCATCACTGGCTCCTCAATGTAAGATAGATCTCTGTCCAATTGAACTGAACTGAAATCCAACACGTGCGATGGATCACCGTAATACCTCTAGAGCATCAAAATTTGAAATACCGGATGAACTCCTGCCAAGATGGGAGGTAAGGCAAGCTCATAAGCAGCCTCCCCAATACGCCGCAATATATCAAAAGGACCAATAAACCTCGAACTCAATTTCCCTTTCATCCCAAATCTCATAACGCCCTTCATAGGTGAAACCCAAAGCAAGACCCGCTCTCCAACCATGTAGGAAACATCACGAACCTTCCGGTCCGCATAACTCCTCTATCTGGACTGGGTTGCATGGAGTCTTTCCTGAATCACCTTAACCTTCTCCAAAGCATGCTATACCAAGTCTGTTCCCAATAATCTAGCCTCGCTTGGTTCGAACCAACCCACCGGGGATATATACCGCCTACCACACATGGCCTCATACGGTGCCATCTGAATGCTGGACTGATAGTTGTTGTTGTAAGCAAACTCAGCCAGTGGCAAGAACTGATCCCAAATACCTCTAAACTTCATCACACACGCACAAAGCATATCCTCAAGAATCTTAATGGTGCGCTCGGACTGTCCATCCGTCTAGGGTAAAATGTTGTGCTCCACTCCACACGAGTGCCCAACTCATGTTGTACGATCCTACAGAACCGTGATGTGAACTAAGTACCTCTATCTGAAATAATAGAAACTGGAATACCATATAGACGAAAAATCTCCTGGGCATAAATCTCCGCCAACCACTCCGAAAGGATAGGTGGTACACATAAGAATGAAGTATGCGGACTTAGTAAGTCGATCCACAATCACCTAAATGGCGTTGAACTTCCTCAAAGTCCATGGGAGCCCAACTATGAAGTCCATGGTGTTCCGCTCCCAATTCCACTGTGGAATCTCTATCTGCTGAAGGAACCCACCCGACCTCTGGTGCTCATAGTTTACCTGTTGAAAATTGAGGCATCGAGCAACAAACCCAACTATATCTTTGTGTATCCACCTCCACCAATAGTGCTATCTCAAATCCTGGTACATCTTCGCGGCTCCCGGATGGATGGAATACCGTGAACTATGGGCCTCCTCTAGAATCAACTCCAGAAGCCCATCAGCATTGGGTACACAAATTCGACCCTGCATTCTCAATACCTCGTCATCACCAATGGTAACATCTCTGGCATCACCTTGCAGAACCTTGTCCTTGAGGACAAGCAAATGAGGATCATTAAGTTGACTCTCCGAATTCGATCAAACAAGGAAGACAGAGAAATCATACAGCCAAGGACCCGACTGGGATTCGAAAGATCCAATCTCACAAACTGGCTAGCTAAGGCCTGAACATCCATAGCCATGGGCCTCTCTACTGATGGTACATAAGCCAAACTCCCCAAACTCTCCGCCTGGCGACTCAAAGCATCAGCTACCACATTGGCCTTGCCCGGGTGATATAAGATAGTGATATCATAGTCCTTCAGCAGCTCTAACCACCTCCTCTGGTGCAAATTAAGGTCCTTCTACTTGAACAGATACTGCAAACTCTGGTGATTAGTATAAATCTCACAAGGAACAATATACAAATAATGGTGCCAGATCTTCAAGGTGTGAACAATAGCAGCTAACTCGAAATAATAGATAGGATAATTCTTCTCATGTACCCTACCATCCTTAATCAATACCATTCCAAGGCCAATCATCTAGGCATCATAATAGACAGTATAAGACCCCGAACTAGTAGGTAATACCAAAATCGAATATTTAGTCAAATCTATCTTGATCTTTTGAAAGCTCTCCTCACACTCTTCGGTCCACTGGAACGGAGCACCCTTCTGGGTCAGCCTGGTCATACGTGCTTCAATGGATGAAAATCCATCACCAAATCGATGGTAATAACTTGCCAAGCCAAGAAAACTATGGATCTCTGTAGCCGAGTATGGTCTGGGCCAAGTCTGCACTGCTTCCACTTTCTTCAGATCCACCTTTATCCCCTCAGAAGATACTACATGACCCAAGAATGACACGGAATCCAACCAAAACTCAAATTTCAAGAACTTAGCACATAACTTCTTCTCTCTCAAAGTCTGAAGCACTGTCCTCAGGTGCTGCTCATGATCTTCCCGACTCTGGGAGTGTACTAGAATGTCATCAATAAAGACAATGACAAATGAGTCAACATATGGCTGGAATACATTGTGCATCAATTGCATGATGGCTGCTAGGGCATTAGTCAGCCCAAATGACATAACAAGGAACTCGTAATGACCATACCGAGTCCTGAAGTCAGTCTTCGGGATATTTGGCTCCCAAATCTTCAACTAATGATAGCCTGAACGTAAGTCAATCTTAGAAAACACACGAGCACCCTATAACTGATCAAAAATGTCATCAATACGAGGCAAAGGATAATGGTTCTTCACTATAACCTTGTTCAACTAGTGATAATCAATACACATACACATAGAACTATTCTTTTTCTTTACAAACAAGATAGGAGCACCCCAAGGTGATACACTGGGCCAAATAAAACCCTTATCAAGCAATTCCTCTAACAGCTCCTTCAACTTAGGAGGAGTCATACGATACGGAGGAATAGAAATGGGTTGAGTGCCCGGCAATGGATCAATGCCAAAGTCAATATCTCTATCGGGCGGCATGCCTAAAAGATAAGCTAGAAACACATTAGAGAAATCCCGTACTATTGTGACTGAATCAACTCTCAGGGTATCAATACTAACATCTCTCACATAAGCTAGATACGCATCACACCCCTTCTCAACCATACACTGAGCCATAAGGAATGAAATAACACTATTGGAAGTGTGATCTAAGGTACCCCTCCACTCTACTCGCGGTACACCTAGCATAGCCAGCATCACGATTTTCGCATGACAATCAAGAATAGCATAATGGGTGACAAACCAGTCCATGCCTAAGATAATATCAAAGTCTACCATGCTGAGCAATGACAAATCGGATCTGGTCTTAAAACCACTAAGACCAATCAAACACGGCCGATAAACACGATCCACAACAAGAAAATCTCCAACAGGAATAGAAATATAAATAGAAGAACACAAAGAATCTTAAGACACGCCCAAATACGGGGAAAAATAAGAGGACACATAAGATTAAGTGAAGCCTAGATCAAATGAAATCGGTGCATCTCTATGACAGACCAGGATAATACCTGTGATGACCAGATCATAGGTGATAGCCTCAGTACAGGCAGGAAGGGGATAGTATCTGGCATGGCCTCCCCCTCTAGGGCGACCACTACCTCTTCGACCTCCACCTCTAGCTAGCGGGGCATATGGGGTAGCAAATGGTGCTGTAAAAATAGCCTAAGAACTTTGCGGGGCATGCTGTGGCTGAAAAGTCTATGGAGGTGCACCCCTCCTAAGTCTGGGACAATCCCTCACCATATGGCGTGTGTCGCCACACTTAAAACAAGCTCTGCGAGGACATGAAAGATGTGACTGTCCACTGAAAGGACCTTGTGCAGGAGACGCACTGGATACTGGAGGTGCATAATAAGGCTCCTAAGGTCTAGGAGGAGCTAGAATATCATTAGCTGCGGGAAAAGCTGAATGAATGGGGCGACTTATATAACCCCTACCATGAAAACCTACAGCCGGGGCACGTGCACTAGAATAATGACCCGACTCTCAAAACCTCTTGGTCTCCATCTCCTCTTAGTCCCGAGCATGCATACCCTCTACTCTCCTAGCAATTCTCACCACTTGCTGATAAGAAATATCTATCTCTAACTCACGAGCCATGCTGGAGCTAATGCAGGGAATAAGCCCCTCAATGAATCGGCAAACTCTCTCACGAATAGTAGAGACCGAAGCTGGTGCATGTCTAGCCAAATCAGTGAAATAGACAGCATACTCCAAACAGTCATAGTACCCTAGCGCAAATCCTCAAACTCCGCGCGCCATGCATCCCTGAGGCTCTGAGGAACATACTCTCTCAGGAATATATCTGAAAACTGAGTCCAAGTCAGGAAAGCTGCCTCATCTGGACTGTCTAACTCATAAGTACTCAACCACTGATAGGAGGCTCCTCAAAGCTTGAAGGTAGTGAAGGAAACCCCGCTCGATCTTGATATACCCATGGTACGGAGGATACGGTAACACTCCTCTAGAAATCCAAGAGCATCATCTGATGTTGGTCTACTGATTTTAGGAAGCTGATACTTCTTGAACCTCTCAAGCCTCTTCTGCTCCTCCTCTGAAGCTACTGCCCTCTCCTCGGGCTAAGCTGGGACTACAGGTTGTGCCGATATAATATCTGAGACCTGCTCAACATACACTCGCTGCTTAGGAGTTCGGGCGGCAGGAGTCTGTGCTTCTCCCCCGGCTTGAGATGTGGCTGCAAAAACAGGAAGCAACCCTGCCTAAGCTAGAGCGGTGTACATCCTCATAGACTACACAAGAGTCTCCTGGAGAGTTGGAGTAGTAGTTGCAGTAGGGGTATTAGGTGCCTGGGCTCCAGATGGAACTGCTGGTGGCTCTTTGCTATCAGCTCGCGCGGGTGCTTTGGCTGCACCACGTGTGCGTCCTCGGCCTCTACCACTGACGGCTTTCTTAGGGGGCGCGGGTGTCTGGTCACCTCTAGTAGCACGTGTCCTAACTATCTATGAGAGAATAAAAGATAGATGTTTACAATTTTTATATCAAAAATCTCGCATGACAAGGAATTCACATAAAGTGAAATTTTATTAACAATTACATAGCCTCGCGTGGATAAGCATATTCGTCTGTGTACCGATGCGCGAGTATCTAATAAATTGGCTTGTGATTCATAACTCCTATAAACCTCGAGCTCTGATACCAGCTTATCACAACCCAAGTTTTCTCTCCGTGAACTGTCATGAAAACACCTAGTACCTACGACTAGGTAAGCGTTAGAATTGTGGAAAAGAAAACAAAATTCAAAAAAGCAAATAAAAACCGAAGATAAACAAATATAGCAGTATTTAACATGTCGCTCGGCATATACCAATACAAGATCTCAAAACTTTACAACTCCCAAAACTCGGAATCTCATGAATCACAAGCCATGGATACTATATAGTTTTCTAACTCTGTAATGTCTAAATCAAAAGAAATACAGAAGGGCTATAACTACAAGAGAGAATAGAGAGGGACTCCTTGGTCTGACGACGCGACAGATATACCTTGAAGTATCTGAAGAATTGACTTGCCTCAAGGATAGTAGGGCCGAGTCAAAGAACCTGGATTCGCACCCGAAAAGCATGTCCAGGAAAGTGTATGAGTACACCACAATAGTACCAGTAAGTGCCAAGTGTAACCTCGATCGAATAGTGACGAGGAAGGTCAGGGCCCTACCGGTCATATACATATATATAAGAAAACAAACAGTATGAAGTAATACAATATAACAATGAGAATAACAACAATTATATTAGAGAGAGAACATCACAAAAAGAATACAGCTCAACACATAGATAGCAACCGGGGATCTTCTAGGATATCAACCTGTAGCTCCCAAATGTAAATATCCAGCAATCGGGGATCTACTAGGATACCTTCATGCATTACCCAAATTTAAATATCCAGTAGATCTCCCGGGTGACGTCCCATAGTCCAACTCATAGTGCGAGGGGGGAGGGAGCGTGGGATCTAACTGAATCCAGATTCGTAGTCCCCAAATGTAAATACCCAATACTGGGGAAATCTACCAGGTGTAGTCCCGTAGTTCCATATAACTGTGCAGGGGTTCTACTTGAATATCAATCCTTAGTCCAAAATAAATAGGCAAGGGGGATCTACCGGAAAACCGCCCGTAGTCCTAAAGTAAACACACATCAATAACACGAAAAATATTCAATTCAATCAAATTTCATACAAAGGTAAAGAGGTAATTCTAACCTAGCATATTGCACAGAATTCAGATAAAATAGTTTGAGCAAGTAAAAAATTTGAGGTCATTCGGACGTGGTTTGATAGGTTTCGCCGTTGTAGGCGAGTTTTGGATGTTTAGAAGTTCTTAGGCTTTAATCTGTCACGACCCCAAATCCCGGTCGTGATGGCGCCCAACACAACTGCTAGGCAAGCCCGACCATTCTCTCTCAACCCAAGCGTAAAGCTCAAAACCAATTTATTTAATATCTTTTAAAAAAAACAGTGCAGCTATAAGTTTAGCTAATAAAATAGACAAACCAAATATCCCATTAACACTGGGAACCACCTCCCAAAGACCTGGGGGTCACGAGTCAAGAGACTCTAACAGTACATTAAAAGAAGACTGTAATAATACATAGTCTGGAATGTGCGGAAAATCAAATAACAAGATAAGGGAGAAGTCGGGTC
>MU778286.1:0-13686 GCA_026770625.1 Nicotiana glauca
GTCAGATTGAGACAGATCATCATCGGGAGCGTGAGGAGAGGGAGGCCAAGAGGCCTCGAGGTTCAGGTAGCTTCACCGGTGCTCCGTCTAGGGGCCAGTTCCAGCGCAACATAGGCCGTTCCTTCAGACCTCCTCAGTCAGGCCGCACAGAGTCAAGTGGGGCTTCTTCAGGCCGTGGTCACCAGGGTTATCAGCAGGGTCAGTCTTCACCTAGCTCCCTTCCAGCTCAGAGTACTACTCCTGCTTCTTCAGCCTAGGGTTCATCTGCAGCGAGGGGTTCCCTTCAGTCCCCTTCTCCAGCTCCAGGTCGTTGCTAAGAGTGTGGTGAGTTGGGTCATATGAGGAGATAGTGTCCTCGGCTCCGTGGTAGACAGTCCCAGCAGAGGGATCAACCCTCATCTTCTGCTCCTGTTTCTTTAGCACCCACCCAGTCAGCTAGGAGTGGGGGCCAGGTAGCCAGAGGTCGCCCCAGGGGTGAAGACCGAACTGGCGGTGGTCAGGCTCGATTCTATGCTCTTCCAGATAGGAAGGATGCCATTGCATCAGATGCCGTCATCACAGGTATTATCTCAGTCTTCCACATGGATGCTTCTGTCTTATTTGATCCCGGATCTACCTATTCCTATGTCTCTTCATATTTTGCTCATCATTTGGGTATGACCCGTGGTGGTCATGTCTTGCTTGTGCATGTATCTACCCCGGTGGGCGATACTATTATTGTGGATCATGTATATTGATCTTGTCTTGTTACTGTTGGGGGTCTGGAGACCCGAGTTGATTTGTTGTTGTTGGGTATGGTAGACTTTGATGTGATTTCGGGTATGGCTTGGCTATCTCCGTACCATGCTAGTTTAGACTGTCATACCAAGATAGTTACGTTGGCTATTCCGGGTATTCCGAGGATTGAGTGGCGAGGTTCGACCGATTACGTTCCCAGCAGGGTGATTTCCTTCTTAAAGGCACAGCGGATGGTTGGGAAAGGATGTCTGTCATATTTAGCGTTTGTGAGAGATGTTGAAGCTAAGACTCCTAGTATTGATTCTGTGCCTGTTGTGAGAGAGTTTCCAGATGTGTTTCCAGCAGACCTGCCGGGCATGCCGCCGGACAGGGACAATGATTTCGGTATTGATCTGGTGCCGGGCACTCAGCCAATTTCTATTCCTCCCTATCGTATGGCACCATCAGAGCTAAAGGAGTTCAAAGAGCAGCTTGAGGAACTCCTAGAAAAGGGGTTCATTCGCCCGAGTGTGTTACCGCGGGCTGCACCGGTCTTATTTGCAAAGAAGAAGGATGGCACAATGAGAATGTGCATTGATTACAGACAGTTGAACAAGGTGACAGTGAAGAACAAGTACCCACTACTCCGTATTGAGGATTTGTTTGATCAGCTTCAGGGAGCAAAGGTATTCTCTAAGATTGACCTCCGATCAGGCTATCACCAGCTGAAGATTAGGGATTCAAACATTATGAAGACGGCTTTCAGGACGAGATTGGGCAATATGAGTTTCTGGTTATGTTATTTGGGCTGACTAATGACCCAGCCGCGTTCATGCACTTGATGAACAGTGTATTTCGGCCGTATCTGGATTCATTTGTGATCGTGTTTATTGACGATATTCTGGTGTAATCGCGTAGCCAGGAAGAGCACGCACAGCACTTGAGGGTGGCATTGCAGAGATTGAGAGAGGAGAAGCTTTATGCAAAGTTCTCCAAATGTGAGTTCTGACTTAGTTTCTTGGCTTTTCTGGGACACGTGGTGTCCAGTGATGGTATTCAGGTTGACCCAAAGAAGATCGAGGCGGTGCAGAGTTGGCCCAGGCCGTCCTCAGCTACTGAGATTCGGAGTTTCCTCGGTTTGGCGGGTTATTACCGCAGGTTCGTTCAGGGTTTTTCATCTATTGCTTCGCCTTTGACGAAGTTGACGCAGAATAATGCTTCATTTGTGTGGTCGGATGAGTGCGGAGAGAGCTTCCAGAAGCTCAAGTCAGCTTTGACCACAGCTCCGGTACTAGTATTTCCATCAGCTTCAGGTTCTTACACGGTGTATTGTGATCGAGAGTTGGGATCAGTTGTGTATTGATGCAAGAGAGTAGAGTTATTGCTTATGCTTCTCGTCAGTTAAAGCCCCATGAGAAGAACTACCATGTTCAAGACTTAGAGTTGGCTGCTATAGTTCATGCCTTGAAGATTTGGAGGCACTATCTATATGGCGTATATTGTGAGGTGTTCACTGACCATCGTAGTCTTCAGCACTTGTTTAAGCATAAGGATCTTCATTTAAGGCAACGAAGATGGCTTGAGTTACTCAAGGACTATGATATCACCATTTTGTATCATCCGGGGAAGGCCAATGTAGTGGTGTGAGCACGTGATTTTTGCCCTAAGCAAATTATTCCTAAAATCCAAACAAAATAATTTTTCTTTATTTTTTGATGTTTTTTGCATTTTTGTGTTAATTAGTTGCATAACAATTCATATTAAAAAATACAAAAAATATGCATATGCATTAGGATTTTTAATTTCAAAAATTTTGGTATTAAGGCATTTTAGAACAATTTAAGAAAAATCAAAAATAGCATCTTATTGTTTTAATCAGAAATTACTATAAAATAGCTATTAAATAAATTTTTAAAATTTAATTAATTTTAGTTTAATTTCACAATTTAATAAAATCAGAAAATATATGTAAAATTGAAAAATAAAAATAAAATACAAAATACAAAATAAAAATGCAATACAAAAATATGTGAAGGAAATATAAGAAATAAAAGAACAAATTGAGAAATGGATTGTTAAAAAAATTTGGGCTAATTACCCAAATCTAAACCAAAAATACCCCAAAACCCAAAACAAAACAAATGCCCAGGCCCAAAATTATTCCCTACCCGGTCAGCCCCAGTTCTAAACCAAACGACGATGTTTAAGAAAGCTCAATCCCAGCCCTTGAAAACATTGATCCAACTGTCGTGGGGCTTGATTTCATTAAAAGAAAATGACGTCGTTTAATGCTCATCCAATCTCAGCCGTTAAAATTGGCTCATCCAACAGTTGAAGTTCATTAATACCTTTTTAATATATTTCATATACCAAACTAAAAATAAATAAAAAAACATTTTCCAGCCTTTCACCCTTCGTCTTCCTCAGCCGCCTCTAATCCCCTGACCAAACCCGCCGGAACCCTACCGGCTAGAAACGTTATCTTTACCAATCAGCCCCCAAATAACACCACAAGACCTCCTTAAGCACATGATCCCACCCCTCTACTTCTTTTCCTTCGAATCCCTCTCTTTCACTTCGAATATCCAAAAATGTGTCGCTGGAACCTTAACTCCGGCGAACACGACTTCACCCAAATTAGCCCAAAATCACACTGTAACCTCTCCTTGACACCCTCAACCCGTTTCTAAAAATCTTGAGTCCCAAAGCCAACTGGATTGGCTCAAATATAAGGTTGAAGTTTTTCCGGTGACTCAAAATTCAAAAAATCGACGCCAAATCTCTCTTGCTCTTCTTGAGGTCTAGGAGACTGTCCAGTTATAAAAAAAATGAAAAAGAAAAAGCAATTTTTTTTTTCTCTTTCTTGTCTTTTATTTCTTGCATGTAATGGTATATGTGTTTTTAATTGTTTTCCGTTATGAATCTCTTAATTTCTGTTTACTAGGATTTATGATTTTGTTAAATAGCATCTTTTAATTACTTTCAACGATAAGTAATTAAATATTAATATTAGGTTTTAATAAATAGATTCTTATTAATTTTGATTTAGTAAATAAATTGATAGTATAATTGGATTTTCATGATCGAACAGTAGATTTTAATTGTTTTGTTTTTAATATTAGTCAATTATGATATTTGTTAGTTTTAGTATTTTTGGATTAATTGATAATAATTAGTTGAGTTGGTTATAGCTGCTAAATGATAATCAGTAATTAGTTAGAATTAAAATTAGATTCTGATAATTAGTTTGTTAAAATATGGAGTTCAGGGGTAAAAGGGCAATAGGTTAGTTAGTAAAATCAAGAAAATTTCAGGGGTAGTCTGGGTACATAAAAAGGGATAATGGTAATAAATCTAAGGAAGTGAGGGTAGTTTGGGTATAGGAAAAGGGCAAATGGGTAGATTTTTAAGAGAAGTGAGGGCAAATAGGGGATTACACTAGGATAGAAGATTCTAGATTGGGGTGTTAGCATAATTTTTCATAAAAAAGGTTAGTTAATTGAATTACAAGTAAAAGAATAAGGGTATAAGTAAAATAAAAGAGGGACCATAGTGTAATTAATAAAATTTGAGCTTCCCTCCAAATTTAAATCTATAAATAGGCCTCAATATACCTTATTTCAGAAGTTTTTTTTTGGGGGAAAAATCTAAAAAAAAATTATCCTCCAAGTAATATACCATTCTTCCTTCCCAATTTCGAAATTCATCTCTTTAAAAAATACAAAAACATTAGAAATTATCAGAAAAGCCTTAGAATATTACTGTTTCATTGATTCTAGTTCAATTTGAAAGCTGTATCTAGATTCTGTTTGGTTCTGGTAAATGGAATGCTTTGAAAACTGCATTGATTTGGTAGAGTGTGTTTGATTTTGGTCTCAATCCTGTGCTGTAGTTCGATCATTGGTATTTTTGAGGTTGTAATTGGATTTTGCTCATTCTGTTGCTGTTGTTGTTACTGGATAATCATTGCTGAAACCTGCTTCTATTTATACTGCTTAGCTGACCATTCCTTATCCTCAATTTGTTCATTCTCAGGTACATATTCGCATCTATTCAGTGTAATTTTGCTGTGGAAATGTAATGAAGCTACTCACTTATTTGCTTCAGAAGTTCCTGCTTAGATCGTGATTTGTTGAAGTCAAATTAGTGTCAAGTTTGAATCATTAGTCTAGTTAATTTTTTTTACTTTACAATTACAGAATTGTATAATTTAGACTTCATATAAGGACTGTATATTTCGGACTGATTTTAATAGCATATTTGGATAGTAATGATACCTGACTTGTGATGATTTTGTAGTAGTAATTAGAATTTATTGTAATATTGAAGTTAATAGTTAGATTTGGAATGGTTTTAAGTAATTAGTATGTGAAAAGGAACCTGAAAAAATTTTGTTGTTTAATTTCGTGTTCTAGGTATAACTTTGATTATTAGAAGTTAATAAGTACAAACAAATATTTCATGTGCTTAACCAGTTTAGCATGTTAATAAATTTCAGTAGTTCAGTTATGCATTTTTAGGATATTCGAATTTTTAAATTGATAATAATAGTTAAAAATCTGTCAAAAACAATATGTTTAGTATTAATATGCTCACTTTAGATTTTTATAATCCAAGTATGTTCGTTTATTTGCTACTGAACGTGCTTATAAGTAAAAAAAATAGTGTTAAAATTAGGTAGATTATAGATTCAATAACTTCATAGAAGTTCAATCCTTCGGTTTTTTTAGAAACCTATTGCATGGTCGTTTGTCTGGGCTTGATTCTGAATCCCAATAAAGATGTAACAAAATTAATAAATGGTATTCGGGCTAGTAGTGCAAGGCCCAAAGCTGCCAGGAATAAAAAAAAATAAAATTGATCAAAGTCCAAGTATTAATAAATGTATATTAGGAACATAAGAAAATTAAATTCATAGTCATAGATTAATTAACTTTAGAGACAAAATTTAATAGAGCACTCTAGTTACTTTTAAGTTGGACTAATAAATAAATATGGGATGAGCCTCGCTAAATCAAATACACAATTGCGGGGCCCTCATTAATTACTTACTAAAAATACTTAGTATTCGAGATAGACCGTTTAGCGAATTTCACGGCTTTCCCAAAAGATAACAATACGTTAGCCGCTTTAGGTGCGATTTTTAATAATCTTACCTTCCTAATACGGGTGTGCATTTCATGCAACTCAAATCCAAATCCGAAAATGTTGAATGAGAATGTGTTGAGGAACCGGGTGCATTTCATGTGACGTGATCCGAAAACATGTTCTTAAATGATGTTCACTTTTCTTAAAAAATAATAATTGATAAAAAGCAGTAGTTAATTCTGAAATTTCACAAATAAGACAACATGTATTAAAATCAAATATGTTAGCCAAATATGACAGTTGAGCGACCGTGCTAGAACCGCAGAACTCGGGAGTGCCTAACACCTTCTCCCGGGTTAACAGAATTCCTTACCCGGATTTCTGGTTCGCGACTGTTAAACAGAGTCAAACCCTTCCTCGATTCGGGATTCAAACCGATGACCTGGGACACCATAAATCTCCTAAGTGGCGACTCTGAATCTTAAATAAAAACGAATCCCGTTTCAATTGTCCTTAAATTTGAAAAACTCCTTTCTTTACTATATCCCTTCCCGGGGTGTAGTAAAAGCCGATAAAAGCTCTTCGGAAAAAAAGGAGGTGTGACAGCTCTGGCGACTCTGCTGGGGAAAAAGAACCCAGAACTTCGATTTAGGGTTCAAGAATTCGAGCCCAGTTAAATTATTGTATTTGGCTTTATTTGGTTTTGATACATGTTCTATATTTTCCGTGCTAAATGTTTACCGCTTTAATATTTGTTGAACTGTATATAAATTGTCGCGAATCCCTCCCTCTTTCTGAGTATTCTAAATCATGGAGAAGGGTGCACTTCGTGTAGCTTCTCTTCAGTTAGAGTCTTTTTACCAAATTTAGAACGAGGTTTGGATAAGTTGCAAAGCCGGGCGAGCTTCTGTATCCCCGGTACGCTGCCTCCCCCTCGGCCCGAGTTGTCTGCTCAGGTAAGCCAGGTCTAGACCAATAAACCTAGGGTTTAAACCTAGTTGAACCATAAACTCATGCCGGATCCCTAGTAGGACGCTTATTTGCATCACGTGCATTTTGACTTAGAGGACTCAACACAGGGGTTGGGTCCGTCTAGGACAGGTTACGCGAATTAAAATGACCATCCTGATGCATATTACGTGCTACTTGCCTTTATTTTCTCGGCTCCGCATGTTGACCGGCTTGTACATCATGAGTGAAAAATAGCAATGTTAGGATTAAGGGAGGATAACCATTTATTATGAAAAACCCAATGCCCAAATAGTATCGAAATGCTGCCGGATTTTTTTTTTTTGAAAAAAAAAATGAAATGAAAAAATGGAAAAGAGAAAATATTTGAAAAAAAAATTGTTGGTCAAAAAATAATTTTGATTTTGGCCAATCGGCCCGAACTACGCTGGTTTGATTTTCACCACGTGTGAGATACGTAGGCAACCCTTGACGGGTCCAACCACACTTATTGCAAAAATAGCCAAAAAATGTCAAAATTTGGATTTTTGTAATAAATAAGTCGGATGACGCTATTCTTGCTTAAAATAAGCCAAATGTCCCTCAAAAGGACGTCGGAAGGCCGTATTACAAAAATAGCCACTTTGGGTCACTTTAAATAATTTGAGGGCACATCCTTGAAATATCTCTTGCAGAAATGTTGAAAGGTTGTATCCGCAAAATCAAGTTAGTCATTTAACACCTTCACAAAAATAGCCACTTTATCAAATAAGCCATTACATGGTCGGTTTATTCTAAAATAGCCATAATAGATATTAAAATTTTCTCAGTCTTGCGATTGGCCTGTGGTGATGCTGAGTGATGCCCCATGGGCCCCAGGATGAGAAATGTTATTGAAATTTTAATCATTGAGTATGAAATTTCTTAAATGAAATTTTTTGCAAAAATAGCCACTTTTCTTTTTAATTATTAAATTCCTTCAAATAAAATGTGCAGGATGAATTCAAATTACATCGAAACCTTCTCAGTCCTGAGCGAGATACCCCTTAAGTTCCATTTGTGGTGGAATGATCTCAGAGATGATAGTAGAAAATCAGTGGTAAAAATTTTAGGTGGCCTTGTGGGACTTATGAATATAAAACCAAGAAAGGATATTGTTGAAGCCTTGATACAATTTTGGGATCCGACTCGAAATGTCTTCAGATTCTCTGAGTGTGATCTCACACCAACATTGGAAGAAATAGCAGGTTATGCCGGTCTTAATGGAAACATGAGAAATAGATATCCTTTGTCACCAAGATCGGTCACACTCCACCGGTTTTTGGATTTGCTAAGTATCCGTCGGGAAGTCCAAGACCCGTGTCTCGAGGATGGGTATTGTACTTTGCATTTTATCTATCACCGATATGGTAACCCGAAGGGCTTCGAGGAACCTAACACCGACCTGACACATGCTGAAAATAAAGATAAATGGGAGGCTCGGCGAGGGTTGTCGTTTATGGTGGCCTTCTTAGGAATCGTAATTTGCCCAAGGAAAGATGGAAATATAGACCTCGGGCTAGTAAGAATGGTGGATGTAGCTATGAAAAAACCTACTAGCACGGTGGTCTCCTTGATTGTAGCTGAGATATATCGGGCTTTAACTAAGGGCCAAGAAGGGGAGAAATTCTTCCAAGGGTGTAATCTTCTATTACAAATGTGGATCCAAGAGCATTTATGCCGTCGCTCGGGATACATGAATTTCGGGTTGACTGGACTTAATTTCATCAATGAGTTTGAAACCTGGGTTACAGGCATTAAGTTTCCCGAATGTGTTGAGTCTTGGACATCATGTTTGAGATCTTTGAATGCGGATAAGGTCGAATGGGCTTATGGGTGGCTTCCCGATACTGAAGTTGTCTACACTTCAGCAGAAGTCCCATATATTCTTCTAATGGGTATTCGGAGCATACAACCTTATGCACCTTACAAGGTCTTGCGACAATTTGAGAGGTTCCAAATGATGCACAATGATGAGGATTTGACCGAACAAATTATTGAATTGGGTCCCAAAGCTACTTTTCCAGAAGCAAGAATTAGAAAGATATGGAATGAAAGTCGATTTCTACAACCCGACACCATGATAAAGGATCGGGCAAGGGGTGAAGTGCATCCTGAATATTTGGCATGGTTCAACAAAAGGTTTCAAGTCTCCGGGAGGCCTGCTAAGAGGCCTCATGTACAGCAGTTTACTGATGGAGCTCGAGTCCAATGGGTTTGGTTAACAAAGGAGAAAGAGTATAGGGCTAAAATTGGGGCATTGGAGCAACAAGTGCGGGACCTTCAGTTTGAGAAAAGTGTGCAAATTGTGGCGGATGAAGGAGAGAAAAAGAAATTGGACCAAGAAAATGAAGCTTTGAAGGCACAGATTCACCAAATGAAAATCAATGCTAGAAACCGAGAAAGAAGTGTGTCTGATGAAAGGATGATCAAGGGATTGAAAAAGCAAATTTCTGATTGTCAAGAGGAGTTAGAAAAATCCGAAAGGAACGTAGCAAGACTCCGAACATATTGGGCCAAGAAAACTGAGGAAAAAGATCAATATGTACAACAGTTGAGAAAATATTATGAAGGGACCATTGCCAACATGAGAAGAAAAGCAAATGCTCGGGAAGAAAAGGCGGCCCGTTTAGACAAAGATGTTCAGGCTGAAAGGACCCGATGTTATGAAATGATTGCTGAAATGCAAAAGGAAATAAAAATACTACAAGGTCTTCATCTCCAAGATTGTCAAATACTTGAAGCTCGGGCCCGACAGATAAGTCGACTTCTCCAGGAAAAGGGCCAAATTAGGGAAAGAATTCGAGGCATTGCACGCTATGTTGTTAAAGGGTGTCAATATGGTGAAAGGATGGGTTATGCCACTTCTTCTGCAGCAGTAATGATATTTTTCCGACAAATTATGAATGATTTGGAGAAATTACAAAGGGGTCTTGCAAGCAGGCCTGCGGCGATGCCGAATGATGCCCCGCGGTCCCCAGGGTTTGAAGCTTTGATGTACTCTTAAAAAGAAAAATAGTAGCTAAAATTTTGAGTCTGTATTTTGATTTCAAAAATGGAATATTAGCTTAGGATTGATGTAATCATTTTTCACTAATGAAATTTGAAAATTCCCAAAAAATTGTATTTGTATTTTTTCCTTGTTTTTAATTCAAGCACGATTGCAATATATAGGCAATTTTATAGGACCAATTGTAACCATATGAAAAATAAATAAAAAATTTAGTGAAAAATAAAAGAAAAGTGAAAGTGAAAAAATAAAGAAAAGAAAGAAAAGAGAGGGAAAAGCCACAACAAAAGAATTGGCAAAGCAAAGAAAAAGGCAAAGATAAAAGAAAAGCCATAATTGAGAAAGCCGGGATGACGCATGTGGCCGGGCAAAATTGTTTAAATGCATCTGTGCTCCCAATGTGAAATTATTGATTGATAATGCCCTAATCACTAATCATTGTTGTTGTTGATGAGTCCAGACAGGTGGTTTTAGTTAGCTGGCATTCTGGCAACTCATCCGTACAATACCCGTTCCAAAGATATGTCGAAAATGATTAGCCAAGAGATCGAAGCTACAATTGTTGACCCGGCTAGGAATGAAGAAACATTGGATGTAAATGCTATGAAGGAGGAAATGTACAAGCTGAAACAACAAATGGCCAAAATGTACCAGGCCTGGGCGAAAGGACAACCCTTACTTACATATCCTGCGAATCCCGCCTATGTTCCTCCACCAGTTCAAACACAAGATCCTCCTATCGTAAATTCCTCCCCGGCTTACCCTACATATCCACCATATTATGCAACCACTTCTCAAACAACACCGTCTCCTCCACCACCAAAACAAATCCAACCACCACCACCACCACCAGTTGCTCCTGTGTACGTGACTCCTCCATCGGCCATGTTACATAAATCTTCAAGTAAACCTCTGTTCCACACCTAAGAAAACCATTACTATCCACGAGAACCCACTTTTAGACCCCATGAGCAATACCCTTACACTCCTCTCATTGATATATCCGAGGAAGAGAAACTACCAAAGAACCCCGAACAGGAGGAAATGATTCGTAAAGTAAAAAGTCTGGAACAGTCGTTCCGAAACATGCAAGGTCTCGGGGGGCAAGTAAGTGTGGCTTATAAATAACTGTGCCTGTTTCCAGAAGTCCAACTACCTGTGGGTTTTAAATTTCCAAAGTTTGATCTTTATGATGGGCATGGAGACCCCGTGGCCCGTTTGAGGGGTTTTGTAGCAAAATGAGGGGTGCTGGAGGAAAAGATGAATTGCTAATGGCATATTTCAGCCAGAGCCTTAGTGGATCAGCCTTGGAGTGGTACACTAGGAAGGATCACACCCGTTGGTATACCTGGGACGACTTAGCCCGGTCCTTTGCAAATCACTTCCAGTATAATTTGGAGATTGTTCCTGACCGACTCTCCTTGACAAAGATTAAAAAGAAGCCTGGGGAGAGCTTTAGGGAATATGGATTCAGATGGAGAGAGCAGGCTGCAAGGGTTGATCCACCTATGAAAGAGGGTGAAATGGTGGATTACTTTTTCAAGCTCTAGAGCCCATCTATTATGGCCATTTGGTGTGAGCCATCGGCAAAACATTCAATGAAGTTGTCAAAATGGGAAGTATGGTAGAAGAAGGGTTAAAGTCTAATAAGATCATGAGCTACTCAGCAATAAAGGCGACAACCCAAGCCATCCAGACTGGCACTGAAGGGGTTCTGGGAAAGAAGAAGAAAGAAGAAATAGCTGTGGTGGAAGTAAGGACATGATCCAGGGGTCCTTCCCCTTATTATCATCAACCCCGCCCACATCACCAACCCTACCCACACGCACCATACGGCCCACCACAGCATTATTATCCACCTCCCGTTCCCCATTTTTCAGTTCACCACGCCCAAACTTACCCTCAACCCCAAGCACCATGGCATGCACCTGCTCCTCATAACACCTACCATACCCAAAATACATACCCACCTCCCACAACATATAGAAATCCCGGTGGAACTGGTTTCCGCCCAAACCCTGCTGCTAGAAATGATAGATTGTAGAAGAAAAAGACTTTCACTCCATTAGGAGAGTCCTATACCAGCCTATTCCACAGGTTGAGGCAGCTTGGAATGTTAAACCCCATTGAATCGAAAATCCCAAACCCTCCACCAAGGAACCTGGACCATTCAGTCAGTTGCGAGTATTGCTCGGGAGCTTCGAGGCACGATACGGAAAAATGTTGGCACTTGAAAACTGCTATTCAAGAATTTATTGACACTAGGAGAATTGAAGTACAGGCTCCTGAAACTCCTAATATTACGCATAATCCATTACCAACTCATCATGAGGCTCACATGATTGAGTTAGTACAGAGGGGAGAGTGCAAAAAGCCATCTTAAACGGTGATGATGATCAAAGCAAGTGAAAGTAAAGTAGATGAGAAATCAATTGGTGGGAAAGCATCGGTTGCAGCAGAACAAGTCGTTAGTGAGCCAGTGTTGATATTGAAGCCGGAACCTGTTAAAATAACAATACCAGGAGCAATTGTTAAGCCCGTGTTGGTTGTGAAAGATGCTCAAGCAGAACCGGTCATCATTTAACTGGTAAAACAGTTGCCTGTCGTAGATGCAAAGATTGTTCCGTGGAATTATAATAAAGTGACTGTTATGTACCAGGGAAAAGAAATCAAAGATGAAGTATGTGAAACTCATGGTTTGACTAGATCAGGGAGGTGTTTTGCCCCTGAGGAATTAAGAAAAGCTAAAACGACTAGGGACAATCCGGCACTGGTGAAAAAAGCTGTCACCGAGGAGGAAGCTAAAGAATTTCTGAGAAAAATGAAGGCATAGGATTATTCAATAGTGGAACAATTAAGGAAAATGCCGGTGCAAATCTCTCTATTATCTCTGTTAATCCATTCAGATGAACATCGCCGGGCGCTTATGAAGATCTTAAATGAAGCACATGTGCCAGAGAAAATTATTGTGAACCATCTTGAAACGATTGCGAACAAATTTTTTGAGGTGAACAGGGTAACATTCTCCGATGATGAATTGCCGATGGAGGGAACTAAACACAATAGAGCCCTGTACCTCACAGTAAAATGCGAGGATTCTGTAGTGACCCGGGTGTTAATTGATAATGGGTCTAGTGCCAACATTTGCCCTCTATCCACTCTGGAGAAGTTGAAGGTTGATAATGAAAGAATTCACAAAAACAGTATCTGTGTACGGGGATTTGATGGTGGAGGGAAGAATACAGTAGGAGATATTGTACTAGAGCTTACAATAGGGTATGTGGAATTCACGATGGAGTTCCTAGTGCTTGATGTTGTTGTGTCCTACAATATTTTACTGGGACGACCATGTATCCATGCTGCGAAAGTTGTACCATCTACGCTGCATCAGATGGTTAAATTTGAATGGGATCGACAGGACATCGTGGTCCATGGGGAGGACAACTCTTGCAATGATATTACACCCTTTGAGGAAGTTGAAGATGATAAAGGCCCGTGGGTGTACCAAGTTGTAGATACAGTGCCAGTTGCCAAAGTCGCAGAAGGGGAGAATGTTCCTGTGCCTAAGGTGGCTACCGTATCTGTTATGGTGGCAACAGAGATGTTAAGAAATGGATTTCTACCTGGAAAGGGTTTGGGAGCTTCATTACAGGGCATTATACAACCAGTGTCTCTTCCTGGTAATATTGATACTTTCGGGCTAGGCTTTAAACCCACCACTGCTGATATACGGAGAGCCAGAAAGTTGAAGAAGAAAGTGTGGACCCTCCCAAAACCCATCCCTCGCCTTTCCTGTTCTTTCATCCGGTCTGGTACTAAAAGGCGCCCGGCAACAGTGATGCCCAGCTCTGTGGTGATAAAACCTGACAAGGAATTGATCGAAA
>MU778287.1:2563-49457 GCA_026770625.1 Nicotiana glauca
GTAGAATTGGTAATACCCTCCTCAAACATACGAACGTTATCGGAGTCCAAATCAGACTCAGACTCATACTCGTCCTCCAACACGTTCTTCCCCCTTTCCACCGCCGTTGAGGTAGAGCAGCTCGCCATGGCCAACAATGGTACATTAGAAGTCCCGACGGTGACCCGTAAGGATCGACCCTCCGCCTGGGCAACAAGAGCGTCATACGGGGTCGTCGAGACACCAACATTCCCTTGGCTAGAACTAATGGGTTCAACTCCGACTAACCCCTTCTTCTCGCCATCAAACACCGCAGCCACACCGCCCTCCGAATCCATCGGGGGAGAATCCAAGTTGATCACCGATGGAGGAGCCGCCACAAATGTCACTCGCCACTTCTGTGAAGGTCTATCCTCCTCCTCATTTGAAGGCGGTCCTATCCGAGAATGAACAAGCCCGGACGACCTCTCATCTTGTGGCGTAGCCCGCGTTGGGGATGCGGTCGCTGACGATTCAACCGACGCCACCCTCGGTACTCGACGAGGCACAGGCGCAGCAGCTAGCCTAGCAAGTGCACCCGGCCGACGGAAAGCCAATTGTGGAGTTTTGACACGACGTGGTCTCTCTAGATACAATGAACAAACGAATCAATAAGTGCAATCAGAACAAAACGAAACAGGAAAGAGGAAGGGCTGAATTTCCACTTGTCACGCGCCTGCGACCATGCCTCTCCCAGAAAGCCGCCCAGGTGCGAATGCCCACATTTTGAGGAAGCACTACCTCGGCCCAGTCTCGAATCCCCTCCAAAGGAGGCGGCGACAACTTTTCAGCTACAAAATATTAAGGAAAATCAATAACCATAAGTGCAAAGCATAAGGAAAGTCTAAATAGGGCGGATGCCCAGTCAGGAACGAGGTCTCACATGCAAAGTTCCAAACTTTTGGGAATCCGTTTGGGTCTACCACCAGGTGTTCAGTCCGAATATAGAAAAAATTCTCAAAAGAATTACGAATTACCTCGTAATCCAGCCCAACCATCAAGCCCTTCGATCCTCGTAGGCGTGCATGAATCATGGTGCCGCAGATTTTTTGGGGAGCGAAGAGACTGAGCACATGCCTCAGAGTGACCTCCCTACCCGCTAGCTCCGCATACTTGATGAACATGAGGAGCAGTTTGTAGAGGTAAGGAGAAAGCTGGGTCGGGAATACCTCGTAATAGCGGCAGAAGTCTACTATCAGCATCGGGAGCGGGAGTGTGCACCCCACCTGGAAGGGATAGACATAGAATGAGCAATACCCTCGACGGTCAATCTGAACCCTATCCTCGGTCTTTGCAAGAGCAATCTTGGCATGACGTGGGATATGCCATCACTCCCGCATTTGGGCTATCCCCACTTCCTCCATTAGAGAAGCAATGTCCCCCTGTTCTACGCCGCCCGATGCACTGAAATCCATCACCTGATCTCGTGGTCGAGGTAGAATTTCGTCGACCGAAGGAATTTCTTCACCTTCCACCAACTCTAACCTTTCATTTGCCGGAGAGGGATTTTCGACCATCGGAGAATTGGCCGGACGATTGTCGCGAGAAGAAGTTCCTTCCATAATCGATTCACGAGCGAGAGAAAGAAGAACTTTGACAAGGGAAACGGAGAAATCAATGATGATAATGATCGGAAGAATAGGGAAAATGCAATTTGACAGAAGAAAATGCTTCTCGAGAACTCTCTTAGAAGAACAATGAATATGTAAAGAACAAAATGACACATCTTCCCTAGTTATAAATAACTGATTCTGCCTGCACGGAACCCAATGATCGCCATTAATACACAACCATGCACAAAGCGATTCAGTTTCATGAAAACGTGAGCTATTATGAACGACCGTGCGGTATGACGCTCCACTCGCCGACCAATGGTTCAATTCCAAAAACTTCATTTTGGAGTACCCCTCCCGATCACGTCGCTCTATCCATCCGTTGAAGCCGACCTGGGCACGACCTCGACGAACAGAGGGACTAACTATATTGGCAGATATTCGACCGTTCTGTGACCAGGAGGTCAACCCCATCACGACCAATTTGTAGTAAATGGTCAACACCGCTAACTTTTGGCTTATGACAATTGTCTTTAAAACAAATGAGGGGACGCCTCCACGGCCAAAGGTGGGGCCCATTCATGACCAACTGAAAAAGCCTGAGGCTATAAATACCAAGAGAGAGAACCTCCCAAGGGGGCTTCTTCTTCAACACAACTCTGAATACACTAGAAAGAGAAAGATATACTCCATAAGTGGAGCAATAAAGAAGACTAATGTAAGATCTTAAACCTCTTTAAGGAGAGGCAGGTCAAGCTACTTTGATAAATAAAACCTCGTTTATATCATTCCGTGATTGATTGTTTATTTGTCTCAAGTTTGTATTCTAATTCAGTGATTAATTACGATTGGCTATGATTTACCCTTTGATCAATTTTTGATTGTATTTACTTGCAAAGTATTTGTTAACTTACGAGTCAAAAAAGTATGACTCGTACATCTATGGTTTATAGATGTATAGATTATAGGTGTGTGTATATGTTTAGGGGGTTGAGCTATACGATTTATTGTTAAATGTATTTTAACCCACGTGTATTGTCATGGGCGGCTTTCCAGCCATGCCCCATGACCCCTTGGGCGCGTCCCGTGGCGTCCTAGCAAGCCTCCCAATGCCTAGCGCCACAGACAACCCTATGGTCTTGGCCGCGCCAAGTGACAAGCGCGCAGGTGCCTCTGTCGCCCCACCGATATCCCTCGCCAGCGCCCAACCGCAGGTAGATTCCAACAATGCCGTGCGCACAGACAACGCCATGCGTGCAGACCGTGATGCCAAAGACAATGCTGCTGAAAACGGACCTGTTGCTGCCTTTTAGAAAACTAAGTCATTTTCATTGTAAATATAGTAGTTTTATTTCAAGTACTTCCATTATGTTTCTCTAGAGAATCCTAGTCTAGTCTTGTAGCTTTGGATTATTTTTTTGAAGTATTATTAGGGGGATCAAGCATTCAAAACTTTCTAGCAAGCAACAATTCTCTGTACTGGTGTCTCTCCCCCTCGACATCGCTTTGCTTTTCTGTAATAGCTTTCATTAATGCAATCAAGCTTTCTTTCATTCTCAATTCTCATTTATGTTCTCTTAATTGCTCTTGACATTGGTTTTTCCATTCGACACTGACAATCTAGTCTAGCGCACGAAGGGGACCTCAATTGGCGGACAACAACTGTACATACATCAGTTGCTTAGCCTTACGTTGCCCTTCCAAGGAATCTCAGGAAGGCGCCGCGTAATATTTGGTATCAGAGCCTAGGATCGATATCGGACGAGGGAACGTATTGACATTACCACCATTTCTGACCATGGTGAATCATGGGGATCGCATTATGGCTATCGAAGGGACGGTTGAGGTATTGCGGCCTATTGTGGATATGGTGCCTGAACTAAGAACTAGCCTACTGCAAATGTTGGATGACCTGGACTGCAGGGTACTTCAGGTCGAAACTGACGTTGAAAACATCAGTCGCGACTCCGAGGCAGACCGGCAGGCGACAGGCACAGAGGCCGCCGAAATTTCTGAGAAATTCGAGGGACTCCAACAGGAGCGTACCGAGGATTTAGCCCACAGTCACAAGAAGCAGAAAAGGTGTCTGCCATGCAATAAACTATTGACAAATTGACAGACCAGCTCAATGTTGTCAACGCTGCTTTATAGGGCCTACTCCGAGGAGGTAGAAACCAAATTGGAGGTGTTGTGAACTCCTCTTCCGCGACAAAGAAACTAAAAATTCCTGATCCAAAGCCATACAGTGGATCTAGGAATGCCAAGGAAGTAGAAAACTTCATCTTTGACGTTGAATTGTATTTCGATGCTGTTGGGGACCTGGGGGAAGCTAAGAAGGTAGCAACTGCTACCATGTATCTTCATGGTGATGCTAAACTCTAGTGGCGGGTGAAGTACGAAGCCATCAAAGCCGGTGAAGATGCTCTCGAGACATGGACAGAACTGAAGACAGCTATAATCCTGCAGTTCTTCCCCGAGAATGTTGAATACAACACTAGGAGAAAACTATGGGAGCTCTACCAGACAAAATCAGTGCAGGACTACGTGCGAGAATTCTCCGCAATCATGCTAAGTATACGTTACATGGGGGACAAGGACAAACTCTTCACCTTCATGGAAGGGTTGAAACCTTATGCCCGCGTGGAGCTACAGAGACAAAGGGTAGATACCCTTCCCAAGGCGATCCAAACAGGGACTATCAAATGGAAGCTCGAAAGGACATGCCTCAGCTTCCTGCCCGAGCAGTGTTCAAAGGGGGCCAACCTAGCAATGGTGGTCCTAGCAAAAGTGGGGGAGATCGGAACTCAAACAAATCTAGAGCTCCTTCCTCAGGCAGTAACAGTGCTGCCTCAAACAACAATGACCGGGGGAGAAAGCCTCCTTCAGGATGCCGTCATTGTGGCATACCACATTGGAACTGTAGACGCGTGATTTTTGACCCTCCCCAAGAATTTTCACATTTTAGCGTAAATATTTAATTTAGGTATAATATAGCTATTTCAGCTAATTTTGACTCTTTCACTTTATTTTCATTACAAAAATGAAAAAATACAAAAAAAAATATATAAATTTTAGTTTATGTATTTCTCATCAACTTGAAAAATACAAAAAATTGTACCTTATTTTTAATCTTTATATAATTTTGAAAATTACAAAAAAAATAGTAGCCATTTTAATCTATTAAAAATATAAAAAATAGTACTTTATATTTTTATCTTTATATAAAACGAAAATTACAAAAAAAAAACATTGTTTTGTTTTAATTGTTAGTCTCATTTTAATAGTTATTTTGCTTATGTAGGATTAATTAAATAAAATCGTGTTTTCACTCTCGGTTGCGGAGAAAGAATAATATTCGGGTTCAAACGACCCATCTTTAGGCCAAAAATTCGGACCTAGCCCATAACAATCCAAACCCACCACACCCTGCACATAACACAAGACCATTGGGGACACACAATTTGGGGTGGGAGACACCTTTACCCATTTTAAGGAAGAAAATATGGAGAACAAAACATGGATTAGTGGGGTTTTAAAGGGGGATTTGGATTGACATTTTTTGAAGAGCTTAAGTCTTCATTTTCCATATATACACGGCCAGACACATGAAGGAAGAGGGGGATAGAAGGGAGAAAACGAAAAAATTCTGGGAGAGGAACGAGAGGAGAGATCTGTATACATTCTGTATACACTGAATATACAGTAGATATACACTGAAAAAGAAGAAAAATCTGGCACCTCCCCATTATGCAAGGGAAGTTAAAAAGAGGGCAAAAGAGAGTGATCTGGGAATAATTTAGAGAGAGGACAGAAAAAAACGGGACCTGGGAGACGGGGTATACACTGGATATACATTTCGTATACATCGGATATACAGGGGCAGTGAGGGACGAACCTCTTGATGGTTCTTATTCTTCTCCATTATAAAAAACCAGTCCACCTCCAACTCCGCCCAGCATCACCCCCATAGCAGTAGCGAGCAGTAGAGAACCCTCCCCGTTGGCCTTATCCAACGTTTTCAGCAGTCCCGTCCTCGTCTGTCCCTTCCGTCGGTCCAACAAATTTTTCACTGTCCGTCACAGTCGAGGTTCGAGTTTATCCGTTAAGGTCTGGTCCAGCTGACAAGAGGTTCTGCCTTCTTCTCTTGTCATTATCTCTTTGGTGTCACTTTGAATAAATGATCTTTCCAGCACATGTTTGTTGCCATTTGTTTAGTTTAGTTTTAAATGTCATTTGGATCCTACTGTTTTGTTGTGAATATTGTGGATGTTAATTTTCATGTTATTGTGTTCATCGGCTTTGATATTTTGGTTTTGTTTTGGTTGCTACAGTACCATACTTCTATTTGTTTATTAACAGTATATGGTAATCACAAATGATGTAACAGTAAATGGTATTTGCTTTTCATGTTTGCTGGATACTTGACCATTTTGTATAAAATGAATCTCGTGAGCAATAAAATAAATATTAGTTTTAAATGTGGAAAAGTATACAAGATATTTACAAAAGGTATTTTAGGTTAGTCTGACATAGATTACGTTGCTAATTTTTTATCTTCCATACTAATCTCAAGGTAGTTTAGTAAAATAATTATGAACATCCGTAGTTTACTTTAGATTGGACCTTTAAATAAAATAAACGAGACGAGCCTCGCCAAATAAAATGCACAAACTGCGGGGCCCTCATTAATTGGATATTTTTAATGCTTAGATTTCGGGACAAGCCGTTTAGCGAATTTCACGGCTTTTTCCTAAAATAATAACGCGTCAACTATCTTTAGGCGCATATTTAATAATGTTACCTCCCTAAATTCGGGTGTGCATTTCATGCGATCCAAATCCAAATCCCAAAATGTTGAATAAAATGTGTCGAGGATCCGGGTGCATTTCATGTGACGTGATCCAAAAACATATTTTAAACGACATTCAATTCCTTAAAAATAATTAAAAGCGGTTAAAGGTTAAAATTTGCACATAAGTTAAAGCATTCTATAAATCAGATAATTAAGCGAAATATGACAGTTGAGCGACCGTGCTAGAACCACGGAACTCGAAAATGCCTAACACCTTCTCCCGGGTTAACGAAATTCCTTATCCGGATTTTTGGTTCGCGGACTGTTAAATAGAGTCAAATCTTTCCTCGATTCGGGATTCAACCGGTGACTTGGGACACCATAAATCTCCCAAGTGGCGACTCTGAATCTCTTAATAAACGAATCCCGTTTCGATTGTCTTTTAATTGGAAAAATTCCCTGTACCACGCCCCTTCGCGGGATGCGGTAGCGCCAAAAGGAGGTGTGACAGCTCTGGCGACTCTGCTGGGGAACAAACCCAGAATCTCTGGTTAAGGGTTGAGAATTCGAGCTTAGTATATGTATTGTATTTGGCTTGTATATTATCTGATTTTGTTATATGTTTTGGCCTAATGTGCTAAGTGTTGCTTTTACTGCTTTGATATTTTGTGAACTGTATATAAACTGTGCCGAAACCCATTCCCCCTCTGAGTCTTCTTGAAAATAAAATCGGGCATTTGCTTGACATAGCCCGCTTTCTTTGAGATAGTTGAGGTGCCTGGCACCCGGTGAAGGATTTTAGTCACACATGTTTTAGGCCACCACCAATTAAGCCGGAAAGCAATGCTACCGGTACACTGGCCCTCCTCGGCTCGAGTTGTCCCCTCGAGTAAGCCAGTCTAGATACTTTCTCCAATAAGATGTTAACTTAGAATAACAAATCCCCATGCCGGATCCCTAGTAGGAACGCTTATTTTCATCATGTTGCATTTGACTTATGGGACTCAACACAGGGGTTGGGTCTGTCTAGGACAGGTGTACCTGAAATGAAAAAGACCATCCTGATGCATCTTACTTGCTACCTGTGCGTTCATCTGCTTCAGACTTGCATGCTGACTAGCTTGTGAAATCAGGAATTTTGAAAAAATTGTGAAAAAGAAAAAATAACCGCGTAGAGAGATAACTACTCATTTTTAGAAGAAAAAAACCAATGTCTAAGTAGTGTCGAAATTCTGCCAGATTTTTGAGAAAGTGGAAATATATATATATATTGCCGATGAAAAGAAAAAAAAAAAGGGAAGTTTTTATTTTTGAAATAGTCTATTTTATTTGCCAGTGAAAAAGAAAAAGATATATTTTTATAGTTTGTTTTATGTGTAAAAAAAAAAGAGTTTTATTTTTCAAAATAGTTTGTTTTATTTTCCATTGAAAAAAAAACATTTTCAAAAAAAAAAAATAATAATAATAATACTCTGCTTCATTTGCCAATAAAAAAAAATATGTGATCTGGTTTTCAAAAATAGTTTGTGTTTTAAAATTAAAAAAATAATTCGTTTTATTTGCCAATGATTTGAAAAAAAATGTGTGTTTTGTTTTCAAAAATATTTTGTTCTATTTGGCAGAACTACGCTGGTTTGATTCTCACCGGATATGAGATACGTAGGCAAACCTTATCGGGTCCAACCTCCCCTTTTGCAAAAAATATCCAAAAAATATCAAATTTTTATTTTTGTTATAAATAAGTCGGGTGATGCCGTTCTTATCGAATATAGCCGAATGTTCCCAAAAGGGACGTCGGAAGGTTAACTTTGCATAAACGGCCACCTTTGGGTTATTTTTGGTCGATCGACCCACACAACCTTAGAATCTTCGTCCCCGAGGCGCTGAAAGGCCGTGTTTGCAAATATCGAGTTTTCTATCTTGAAAAGCAAGAAAAAGAGTCATAAATAAGTCGGTGATGTTGTTTTTCCAGAAATAGCCGAATGTTCCCGAAAGGGACGCCGGAAGGCTGACTTTGCATTAACAACCACCTTTGGTCATTTTTAGGATTTTGGCTGCTTAGCTAACACAGCTTTAAAATCTTCGTCACCGAGGCGCTGAAAGGCCGTGTTTGCAAAACCAGGTTTTTTGTTTTAATTTTAAAAATAAGAAGAAAAAAAAAGTTGGTGGGCAAGTGAATACCTGGATTTTTGGTCAGAATAAGCCGAGCCGGTTTCGGTGGTGTTTTAAACCGTTCTTGCCGAGATAGCCTTAGAGTATGTTTCAGTTGTCGAAAGGCTATTTTCGTAAAAGAACGAATAAGTTTGTGAAGTGTCATAAAATAATCCTCCCCGGCCTCAAAATTCATGTGAAATTGGGAAAGGGCCACACTTGCAAAAACAACCGTTTGGCTAAAATTGGCAGATAGGGAAGGAATTTGTCAGTTTGTTTTTCTTAGAGTAGGTGGGTTGTTCGATTTTCGGATCTGTATTTTGTCTTTCCTTCAAAACATGTTAGTTTGGTCAGCTTTTAAATTCTTTTTAATCGAAGTTTGTTTATTATGAAAAAACTAAAAAAAATGTTCTATTGTTGTTTGCCTTTTATCTGTCCGAACTACGCAAGATCTGATTCATGCGGGGTCATGATACGTAGGCAATCTCCATAAGATTCGACCACAACTATAATAATAATAAGGACTGACCGAGTCTACAAAAAGATGTTGTTAATAATAAGGACCGACTGAGTCCATTCTAACATGTTTTGTTTTGAATTGTGAAGTAAGTTGAGGTGGTTGGTTTGTGGCAAGCGGACAACGCAAGATCCCCGAAAGATGGTACAGGAGGGAATAACCCAAAGATTTAAAAGCTTAGAACATCGGTTGAAAAACACGCAAGGGTTGGCAGGTCAAAAGGGTGTTGCTTTCAAAGATCTATGTCTGTTCCCCGATGTCCACTTACCGCCTGGTTTCAAGATTCTCAAATTTGAAAAGTACGATAGACATGGACACCCCATAGACCAATTGAAAAGGTATTGCAATCAACTAAGGAGTCTAGGAAGAAATGAAGAATTGCTAATAGCTTATTTTGGGGAAAGCCTTACGGGAGTAGCATCTGAATGGTTTTTGGATCAAGACGCATCTCGCTGGTACGTCTGGGATGACATGGCACTGGCCTTTGTCAAACAATGCCAATACAACATCGACACTGCCCCAGACCGCATTTTCCTTTCAAATCTGAAGAAGAAACCATGTGAAAGTTTCATGGAATATGCCCTTAAATGGAGAGAGCAAGCAGCTCGAGCTAAGCCACCCATGGACGACCACGAGTTAGTCACTGTCTTCCTTCAAGCTCTAGAGCCGGATTACTTTCAGAACATGATGTCCGCGGTCGGTAGATCCTTCTTGGAGGTAATCAAAATGGGAGAAATGATAGAGAACGGTCTTAAGACAGGCAGAATTATAAGTCAAGCAGTTGTCAAGGCTGCAGCTCAGGCTGTCCAACTTGAATCTGGTGATGCAAATGAGAGGGATGAAGAAGTCATGATGATGTCAGGGCTAAGAAGAGGTCCCAGAAGAACACCTCGACGATATGCACAGCCTCGACAGGTTTTCCATAACTCCCCTGAATATTACTATCCACCTCAGAACCCACCATACTCAGTTGATCCACCTCAGTATGTTGTCCAGTCATCAAATCATCCAAGAAAACGGGCACGGGTGTCACAAAATCTCCACGGCTTCCGCAGAATTTCCAAGTGCCTTATAACCCATATCCAAGCCAGGTATATGGAAGGGAGCATAATCTGAAAGATAATTTTACACCAATAAGAGAGTCCTGTGCAATCTTATTTGAGAAGTTAAAACAACATGACATGAGTGCACCTATTCCTCCAAATTATGTGGACCCACGTGCAAGAAGCTTTGACCCATCTAAAAGGTGTGAATACATTCCAATGCCCAGGGGCATGATGTGGAAAGTTGTTGGGATCTGAAAAGGGAAACAGAAAGGATGATCCAGGAAAAGTTGATTGTGATTCAAGACAGAGACACCCAGAATATCACGCTGAATCCTTTACCTACACATGATGATGCACACTTTGTGGGGATGATGCCTGGTGACATGGGGTACGAGAATCCACTCAGGAATTTACCTACTGAAATCGGAGAAGGCTGTAGTGATTCTGATAATCAGATTTGTGGCTAAATGTCAGGCTTATTAATTGGAGAGTCATGCAAGAAGGAATCTTGGTGGCTTATTTTGTTGTCATTTCTGTTGTCCAGGTTATTTCAGGGTTGTAATCTTGATATTGTCTTGTAACCCAAACCTTTCTATTTTTTGTCCAGTCCTTTCGGTCATAATATCTCATTTAATATTGTCTAGGTTTGTCCTAAGGGTTGTAACCCCATTTTAGTTTGTTTGTTTTGTTGTTCGAGTTGTTGTTTCGTCAGTTAATGCAATGTCCTATTTTCTACTATTTCTAGACATTTTCTTTTGTTTAGTCTTTCCTCTTTATAGTCCTTTTTCTGTCAACACTAGTGACATGACATGCACGCATAATTTTGGCCTAATCTTAAAAGTTAATCGTAAAGCCATTGGGAGGTGATCAAGACTTTTAAAGGAAATAAGAACGGTTTGAGATTATTGGGAACCCGAGTTATGTGAAACTGGGGCAAATAAAAAGAAACCGTTAAAGGCAAGTTGGCCATGTTGACATGGGGGTCGTTCGTGGTAATAAAATGAGAGTGTTGCTCAAGAATGCTTTAAAGATATGACGAATGTTAAGCGTGTTGTTTGCATTTGTTATGTTTTGAAGATTGGAATGACGAAAGCATTTTATTCTGTTATCTAAACACCTTATCTTTCGTTAACCCTTTGAGCCTTATTTATTTTCTTTCATACCCCTCCTTCAGAATCAGTAGCAAAGAGTAGAAGCACAAACAAGGAAGATAAAGAAAAAATAAAAAAAAGAAGAAGAGAAAATAACAAAAAAAACAAAAGAGAAAAGAGAGATAAAGAAAAGAAAAATAAAATGACAAGTGAAAAGAAAATAAAGAAAAATTAGAACAACGAGGAATTGGGAACTACGTTTGACCTGATTCCTCCAAGAGGATATGTAGGCACTTCATGGCTCGGTCATAGTGTAACAAAAAATAAAAAATCCCCAAGAAAGAAACTGGGACAAAAAATTGTGTTTATTTTAAATAAATTTAGTTCCGAAAGTTGTAAATTTTGAACCCAAATTGTGTTGTTTTTTTAGCCTTTAAATACCCTTTCTTTCTAGCCCTATCCAAAGCCCACATTACGGTCCAAAGAAAGACCTTTTGACCAGTCTTCAAAAGATGCCAAGTCAGGCAAATGAGAGAGTCCTATCAGAACATAATACTCTGATCCCTAGCAGAAAAGACTCTGACCCTTAGTAGAAAAGAAATATGAGAGAATTTTAGCAGTAACACCCCCAATCCCCAGCTGAAAAGTAATACAAATGAGAGAGTCTTATCGGTGAAAACCTTTACAGGCACCATAAGGCGATGAAAGCTGAGAGAAAAGCCAAAATGAGAGAGGCTTGATAGTGAAGACCTTCGGGCACTACAAGTCGAATAAGGGTGAGAATCAGATGGGGAAGCACAAACGAATATCTTGAAAGACGATTGACGGCGAAGGATAGGCTGTAGGTGCATGTCATCGCCATTAGAGTTGGTATCCGCATTTGATAGGCTTTTATTTTATAATTTTCTTTTTTAGAGAGTCATCCTCTTCCTTTGTCTTTTATACTGTTCCATTTATCTTTCTCCTTTCATCAAAAAAAAAATCCCTAGTAGAGTCTGTTTGGTCAGAACAAGTTAGAAATGACTTCAAAATTTGCCATCATCTTTCCAATTATGCAAGACAGAATCTGATTGGTACACCCAAGTGGTATAAGTTAGGAGGGAACAAGTGCAATACCAGTGTCCAGAAGGATATTCCCCAGCAAGAGGAAATTGACAAAGGGGTGGATCAGTTTCAAGGAGGATACCTCCATCAAAAAGCGAAGGTTAATGACCTCAAGGCCAAGGCCAGTGAGACTCAAAGGTCGGGAAAATGCCCGTTCTCTAGATATGCCACAAAAGAAGGGGGGATATCCCCAATAGAAAAGCTATTTCCAGTGACAAGGATGAACGAAGAAAATGGTTCATCAGTAAAACATGCAAGATCCTCAAGCAGGGTCACTGTCATAGGAATTTGGGTGGTCAGGATACCAGTGGAAAACAACGGGGAAAGGCTTTTGAATAAAGAGTCGTCAAGGAGGGCGGGGAAGCAAGAAAGGGAAAAACTATCCCCAACAGGAATATCATCCCCAGCAAATAATAACATCCCCAGCAAGTTTTGACAATGAAACGCACAGCAGGGAAAGAGGAGGAGAACCATCCCCAACAGGAGCATCACAACCAACCACCGCATTTTAAACTAACAAATTTTCTTTGATTTGAAGCAGGTAAAGGAAATGACATTGATGGCGGAAAGACATGCCACAAGGAAGATTATCAAGCTGGGGCAGAAAATTTTCCTTTCATTTGGAAAATTTTCTGGAAATCAGGTATCCACTTGGGAAAGAAGAAAGATAACACCAATTTTAAGGGAATTTGTCTTTGAACCAGTATTATCCCCAGCGGTGTTGAAAGAAAGAAAACAACGAATTTTAATGAAAGAAGTTGTACCCAGTGGACAGAACAAAGGGACTAAACTGGTGTTCAAAATAGCAAAAGTCAGTGTCACACCCAGCAGCTTCCAGAAGAATGAAGCACCGATTTTGAAGGAATAAAATTCTCCCAGCAACGTTATCCTCAACGGCGTTATTCCCAGCTGATAACACTTTTATCCCCACCAATGTTGAGAGAAAATAAAAGAAAGTAATTTTGAAAAAAAAAACAAAAAAAAGGGAGAAAATAAAAAAAAAAGAAAAAAAGAAAGAGATTCCTCCCCGCAGTATTATCCCCAACAGGTAGGTAATTAATTCCCCAGCAATGTTATCCCCAACAGATAAGAGGGAAGAAAACATGAGTTTTTAGGGTAGCAGTTCTGGAAGAAAGATAATTCAGGTAAGAAGGAAATGGTTGCAAAGAGGAACAATGGCAACCCTAATGCAGATAAGGTAAGTTGTTGAAATCGGGAGCCCGTCCGTAGAATGGAGGCGTTACCTTTTAAAGTTGTTGAAGTCGGGAGCCCGCCCGTAGAACGTAGGCATTACCTTGCTATTTTGTTGAAGTCGGGTACTCATTTGAGGAAGAAGGAAGAAATCATCCCCAGCAAGAATGTCATTTTTCAAAACTGACAAAATTTTCCTTTGTATGTAATAGGAACAAAGCAGTGAATTATTTCTCCTAAGATAAAAATCTTAGTCTGATGAATATTTCTCCTAAGATAAAAATCTTAGTTTGATGAATTATTTCTCCTAAGATAAAAATCTTAGTCTGATGAATTGTTTCTCCTAAGATGAAAGAATCTTAGTATGATGAATTGTTTCTTCTAAGATGAAAGAATCTTAGTCTGATGAATTTTTTCTCCTAAGATGAAAGAATCTTAGTCTGATGAATGATTTCTTCTAAGATAAAAATCTTAGTCTAATGAATTGTTTTCTCCTAAGATGAAAAAAATCTTAGTCAGAATTTTTTTTTAAGTTAATAAGAAGTCAGTTGGAAAGACTTAGAAAGATAACAACAAAGAAGTAAAAGCAACAGCCGGAAAGACCCAGATAGATAACAAAAGGGGAAGGCAAGAATTGGAAAGTTGGTATTAAGTGAAAGATAACAAGTAGGGGGTTTTAGATAAAACAACAAGAAGAAGGAAGCAATAATTGGAAGGTTTCAAGTAAAACAACAATTTAGACCTAGTCTGATGAATTATATCCTAGCATCAAAATCTTAGTCTGATGAATCTTTCTCCTAAGATATCAAAATATCAATCTGATGAATCTTTCTCCTGAGATCACATAAATTTAGACCTAATCTGATGAATTATCTCCTAGCGTCAAAATCTTAGTCTGATGAATCTTTCTCCTAAGATATCAAAATCTCAGTCTGATGAATCTTTCTCCTGAGATCACATAAATTTAGACCTAGTCTGATGAATTATCTCCTAGCGTCAAAATCTTAGTCTGATGAATCTTTCTCCTAAGATATCAAAATCTCAGTCTGATGAATCTTTCTCCTGAGATCACATAAATTTAGACCTAGTCTGATGAATTATCTCCTAGCGTCAAAATCTTAGTCTGATGAATCTTTCTCCTAAGATATCAAAATCTCAGTCTGATGAATCTTTCTCCTGAGATCACATAAATTTAGACCTAGTCTGATGAATTATCTCCTAGCGTCAAAATCTTAGTCTGATGAATCTTTCTCCTAAGATATCAAAATCTCAGTCTGATGAATCTTTCTCCTGAGATCACATAAATTTAGACCTAGTCTGATGAATTATCTCCTAGCGTCAAAATCTTAGTCTGATGAATCTTTCTCCTAAGATATCAAAATCTCAGTCTGATGAATCTTTCTCCTGAGATCACATAAATTTAGACCTAGTCTGATGAATTATCTCCTAGCGTCAAAATCTTAGTCTGATGAATCTTTCTCCTAAGATATCAAAATCTCAGTCTGATGAATCTTTCTCCTGAGATCACATAAATTTAGACCTAGTCTGATGAATTATCTCCTAGCGTCAAAATCTTAGTCTGATGAATCTTTCTCCTAAGATATCAAAATCTCAGTCTGATGAATCTTTCTCCTGAGATCACATAAATTTAGACCTAGTCTGATGAATTATCTCCTAGCGTCAAAATCTTAGTCTGATGAATCTTTCTCCTAAGATATCAAAATCTCAGTCTGATGAATCTTTCTCCTGAGATCACATAAATTTAGACCTAGTCTGATGAATTATCTCCTAGCGTCAAAATCTTAGTCTGATGAATCTTTCTCCTAAGATATCAAAATCTCAGTCTGATGAATCTTTCTCCTGAGATCACATAAATTTAGACCTAGTCTGATGAATTATCTCCTAGCGTCAAAATCTTAGTCTGATGAATCTTTCTCCTAAGATATCAAAATCTCAGTCTGATAAATCTTTCTCATGAAATAAAATAAATTTAGACCTAATCTGATGAATTATCTCCTAGCGTCAAAATCTTAGTCAGATGAATTTTTCTCCTAAGATATCAAAATCTCAGTGTGATGAATCTTTCTCCTGAGATCACATAAATTTAGACCTAGTTTGATGAATTATCTCCTAGCGTCAAAATCTTAGTCAGATGAATTTTTCTCCTAAGATGGTAATCATTCAGTCTTTAAATTTCAAATTTTCGAAGTCGGGATCCCGCCCGTATAACGGAGGAAAACTTTTCAGTCTTTCTATTTTAAGTAATCATAAATTTAGACCTAGTCTGATGAATTATCTCCTAGTGTCAAAATCTCAGTCTGATTAATCTTTCTCCTGAGACCACATAAATTTGGACCTAGTCTGATGAATTATCTCCTAGCGTCAAAATCTTAGTTAGATGAATTTTTCTCCTAAGATGGTAATCATTCAGCCTTTAAATTTCAAATTTTGAAGTTGGGAGCCCACCCGTATAACGGAGAAATACATTTCAGTCTTTACATTTTAAGTAATCACAAAAATGGACCTAGTCTGATGAATTATCTCCTAGCGTCAAAATCTTAGTCAGATGAATTTTTCTCCTAAGATGGTAATCATTCGATCTTTAAATTTCAAATTTTTGAAGTCGGGAGCCCGCCCGTATAATGGAGGAATACTTTTCAGTCTTTCCATTTTAAGTAATCATAAATTTTGACCTAGTCTGATGAATTATCTCCTAGCGTCAAAATCTCAGTCTGATGAATCTTTTTCCTGAGACCACATAAATTTGGACCTAGTCTGATGAATTATCTCCTTGCGTCAAAATCTTAGTCAGATGAATTTTTCTCCTAAGATGGTAATCATTCAGCCTTTAAATTTCAAATTTTGAAGTTGGGAGCCCACCCATATAACGGAGAAATACATTTCAGTCTTTACATTTTAAGTAATCACAAAAATGGACCTAGTCTGATGAATTATCTCCTAGCGTTAAAATCTCAGTCTGATGAATCTTTCTCCTGAGATCAAACAAATTTAGACCTAGTCTGATGAATTATCTCCTAGCGTCAAAATCTTAGTCAGATGAATTTTTCTCCTAAGATGGTAATCATTCGGTCTTTAAATTTCAAATTTTCGAAGTCGGGAGCCCGCCCGTATAACGGAGGAATACTTTTCAGTCTTTCCATTTTAAGTAATCATAAATTTTGACCTAGTCTGATGAATTATCTCCTAGCGTCAAAATCTTAGTCAGATGAATTTTTCTCCTAAGATGGTAATCATTCAATCTTTAAATTTCAAATTTCGAAGTCGGCAACCCGCCCGTATAACGGAGGAATACATTTCAGTCTTTACATTTTAAGTAATCACAAAAATAGACCTAGTATGATGAATTATGTCCTAACGTCAAGATCCTAGTCTGATGAATCTTCCTCCTAAGATATCAAAATCTCAGTCTGACGAATCTTTCTCCTGAGATCACATAAATTTAGACCTAGTCTGATGAATCTTCCTCCTAAGATATCAAAATCTCAGTCTGACGAATCTTTCTCCTGAGATCACATAAATTTAGACCTAGTCTAATGAATTATCTCCTAACGTCAAAATCTTAGTCAGATGGATTTTTCTCCTAAGATGGTAATCATTCAGTCTTTAAATTTCAAGTTTCGAAGTCGGGAGCCCGCCCTTATAACGGAGGGATACATTTCAGTCTTTTACATTTCAAGTGTGGAAGTCAGTAGCCCGCCAGGAGAGCGAAAGGTTACAACAAAAAATCCCCAGCATAAATCCAAATTCAGAAATCAAAAGGAAGGCAACAGTGGTTAGAAAGAAGGCAGTTCAAGCTTCAAAGGAAAAATAATTCGAAGCTCATAAGAAGGAAGTAATCAGTTCAAGTTCGAGCTAACAAAAGTTAGTCACAATAAAGAAAAAAGAAAAAAGAAAAAAAAGAAAGGCAAGAAATTAATACAAATGCAGAAGTGGATAAATGCTCAAGACATGGCTAAAGTCACAAGCTCTGCATGTCTCGTCTTGATTTTGAAAAAGCTGAAAAAGATTTAACCAACACCTACAGCTAACAAACATAAAGAGTCAGATCAGAGTCCGCATGAAGCACCAACCGAGACTCAAGATCAAGCTTCAGAAGACTCGTAGATAGGAATCTTGTAAATAGTAGTTGATTGGCTTAGTTAGTCTTTTTCAAATTTTGATTTGTAATGTAATAGCAGGACCAGAGACCGGAACCTCGACGGAACGGAACCTCGATCGGCTCTTTACCTCGGTATACTCCATCGTCTCACTCATTTCCGAACTACACGTGGCCTGATTCCTTTATAGCCAAGGATATGTAGGCAGCTCAGATACCAGAGCTCGGTTACATTCTCTTCCTTTCCTTTAGTTTTAGTCCTCCCAAATAAGGGTCGAGTCAAAATACCTTTCTAGTCGTTCTTTGTCTGAAAACTCTTTGTGTTTCCAATCAAAGAGGGGCAGCTGTAGACGCGTGATTTTTGACCCTCCCCAAGAATTTTCACATTTTTAGCGTAAAAATTTAATTTAGGACTAATATAGCTATTTCAGCTAATTTTGACTCTTTCACTTTATTTTCATTACAAAATAAAAAATAAAAAAAATATATAAATTTTAGTTTATGTATTTCTCATAAACTTGAAAAATACAAAAAAATAGTACCTTATTTTTAATCTTTATATAATTTCGAAAATTACAAAAAAAAAACATAGTTTTGTTTTAATTGTTAGTCTCATTTTAATAGTTATTTTGCTTATGGGATTAATTAAATAAAATCGTGTTTTCACTCTCGGTTGCGGGGAAAGTATAATATTCGGGTTCGAACGACCCATCTTTAGGCCCAAAATTCGGACATAGCCCATAACAATCCAAACCCACCACACCCTACACATAACACAAGACCATGGGGGACACACAATTTGGGGTGGGAGACACCTTTACCCATTTTAAGGAAGAAAACATGGAGAACAAAATATGAATTCGTGGGGTTTTAAAGGGGGATTTGGATTGACATTTTTTGAAGAACTTAAGTCTTCATTTTCCATATATAAACGGTCAGACACATGAAGGGAGATGGGGATAGAAGGGAGAAAGCGAAAAAATCCTGGGAGAGGAACGAGAGGAGAGATCTGTATACACTCTGTATACACTGAATATACAGTAGATATACACTGAAAAAGAAGAAAAATTTGGAACCTCCCCATTCTGCAAAGGAAGTTAAAAAGGGGGCAATAGAGAGTGATCTGGGAATAATTTAGAGAGAGGACAGAAAAAAATGGGACCTGGGAGACGGGGTATACACTGGATATACATTCCGTATACACAGAATATACATGGGCAGTGAGGGACGACCCTCTTGACGGTTCTTATTATTCTCCATTCTAAAAAACCAGTCCACCTCCAGCTCCGCCCAGCATCACCCCCATAGCAGTAGCGAGCAGTAGAGAACCCTCCCCGTCGGCCTTCTCCAACATTTTCAGCAGTCCCGTCCTCGTCTGTCCCTTCCGTCGGTCCAGCAAATTTTTCACTGTCCGTCACATGCGAGGTTCGAGTTTATTCGTCGAGGTCCGGTCCATCTGACAAGAGGTTATGCCTTCTTCTCTTGTCATTATCTCTTTGGTGTCACTTTGAATAAATGATCTTTCCGACACATGTTTGTTGCCATTTGTTTAGTTTAGTTTTAAATGTCATTTGGATCCTACTATTTTGTTGTGAATATTGTGGATGTTAATTTTCATGTTATTGTGTTCATCGGCTTTGAGATTTTGGTTTCGTTTTGGTTGCTACAGTAGCATACTTCTATTTGTTTATTAATAGTATATGGTAATCACAAATGATGTAACAGTAAATGGTATTTGCTTTTCATGTTTGCTGGATACTTGACCATTTTGTATAAAAGGAATCTCTTGAGCAATAAAATAAATATTAGTTTTAAATGTGGAAAAGTATACAAGATACTTACAAAAGGTATTTTAGGTTAGTCTGACATAGATTACGTTGCTAATTTTTGATCTTCCACGCTAATCTCAAGGTAGTTTAGTAAAATAATTATGAACATCCGTAGTTTACTTTAGATTGGACCTTTAAATAAAATAAATGAGACGAGCCTCGCCAAATAAAATGCACAAACTACGGGGCCCTCATTAATTGGATATTTTTAATGCTTAGATTTCGGGATAAGCCGTTTAGCGAATTTCACGGTTTTTCCCTAAAATAATAACGCGTTAAGTATCTTTACGCGCGTATTTAATAATGTTACCTCCCTAAATTCGGGTGTGCATTTCATGCGACCCAAATCCAAATCCCAAAATGTTGAATAAAATGTGTCGAGGATCCGAGTGCATTTCATGTGACGTGATCCAAAAACATATTTTAAACGACGTTCAATTCCTTAAAAATAATTAAAAGCGATTAAAGGTTAAAATTTGCACATAAGTTAAAGCATGCTATAAATCAGATAATTAAGCCAAATATGACAGTTGAGCGACCGTGCTAGAACCACGGAACTCGGGAATTGCCTAACACCTTCTCCCGGGTTAACAGAATTCCTTATCCGAATTTCTGGTTCGTGAATTGTTAAATAGAGTCAAACCTTTCCTTGATTCGGGATTCAACCGGTGAGTTGGGACACCATAAATCTCCCAAGTGGCGACTCTGAATCTCTTAATAAACGAATCCTATTTCGATTGTCCTTTAATTGGAAAAACTCCCTGTACCACGCCCCTTCGCGGGATGCGGTAACGCCAAAAGGAGGTGTGACGGGAACAATGAATGCCCATATGCACAAATGAATGCCCATCGGGATATTGATGATTGGACGGATGACGACTCAGACGATGCAGACCAGACTGAACCAGTAGGTGCCTTCAATGCAATTATTGGTTCCATCTCTGAGGCATTAGCGCAAACTAGTGCTGGTATTCGTAAGAAGAAGGACCCACGTCCAGTCACGAAGAAAGGGAAAAAGAAGGCGAATAAAGAGAATCCTCCTAAACAAGAGAGGACCTTAATGTTCGTCGAGATAAAGGTGAATGGCAAGCCCATTCGGGCTATGATAGACACGGGTGCTACCCACAACTACTTAGCCTTGACTCAGGTGGAGCGCCTTGGACTGGTTGTAGGGAAATGTAAAGGAAGTGTCAAGGCTATCAACTCACCTCCCCAGCCAGTGGGTGGAATCGCCAAAGAGGTAACGGTGAAGCTTGGCCCTTACGAAGGAAAATTCAACCTGCGAGTGGTGATCATAGATGACTTTGAGCTGATTGTTGGGCTGGAATTCCTAAGGCAAACCAACACCATGCTTGTACCATTTGCAGACATGCTACCGATGATGGGAACCAATAGGTCCAAGCCCTGATTTATCCCGTGCCTGCCCATGAAGATGTATGTTGAGAACATTTCGGCCTTGCATCTGAAGAAGGGGGTCAAAAGGAATGAGCCTACGTTCCTGGAAACCCTCTGGATTGAAGATATAGAACGCTCCTCGGGTCACATTCCTGAACCCGTAAAGGAGTTACTACTGGAGTTTGAAGATGTTATGCCACAAGACAAGCCAAAGCGGCTCCCGCCTAGGCGCACTGTGGACCATGAAATTGAGTTGGTGTCGGGCGCGAAGCCACCTGCCCCGGCGCCTTGCAGAATGTCACAACCCGAGCTCACCGAGCTCCAGAGACAATTGACAGAAATTCTAGATACATGGATCATTGTACCCTCAAGGTCCCCATATGGGTCCCCTGTTCTATTCCAAAAGAAACATGATGGCAGCCTGCGACTCTGTTTGGATTATCGAGCTCTAAACAAAATCATCGTGAAGAACAAGTACCCTATTCATTTGATGGCATACTTGTTCGATAGACTGGGTGGTGCGACGGTGTTCACCAAGATAGACCTCAAGACAGGTTACTGGCAAGTTCGGATCGTAGAGGGCGATGAGCACAAGACGACATGTGTAACAAGATATGGGTCATACGATTTCCTGGTCATGCCGTTCGGCTTGACTAATGCTCCAGCCAATTTTGCACCCTGACGAACCAAGTCTTCCGAGAGTACATTGACGAATTTGTGGTGGTCTACTTGGATGGCATTGTGGTACATAGCCAAACATTGGAAGAACACCTAGTGCATTTGCGGAAGGTCCTAGCTCGTTTGCGGGAGCATGAACTATATGCGAAACTATCCAAATGCTCCTTTGCTCAGAAGCAAATTGACTTCCTCGGACATGTCATTGAGGAAGGACGCATCAAGATGGACCAACAGAAGATCCAGGCCATCACAGATTGGCCGCCACCTAAGGATGTCCACGCCTTGAGGGCGTTCCTTGGCCTATGAAACTTCTACCGGCAGTTTGTGAAGAACTACTCCCTTATCGCAGTGCCATTGACAGAACTCCTCAAGAAGGTCACACCTTGGGATTGGGGACCAAGGAGAGCGGAGGCCTTCAACGTATTAAAGGCGGCTATGTCTAGTAGTCCCGTCTTGGCCCTCCCTGATTTGGCCAAGCCGTTCGAGGTACAAACGGATGCATCTGACTATGCTCTTGGTGGGGTCTTAGTACAAGAAGGGTACCTTGTAGCGTATGAGAGTCGGAAGCTGAAGGATGTAGAGCGGCGCTATGCCACCCATGAGAAATAATTATTGGTTGTCGTCCATTGCTTACGCCTTTGGAGGCACTATCTGCTGGGAACCCCATTCGTGGTCAAGACAGACAACACAGATGTCAGCCATTTCATGACCCAACCGAAATTGAATGGTCGACAGGCCAGGCGGCAGGAACCCCTAGCTGAATTCCACTTCAACCTGGAGTACCACAGTAGAAAGACCAATCATGTTACAGATGCACTCAGTCGGAGAGCTGACCTAGCATCGGTGTGCCAACTCGCCACCCTAAGGGGGAGCGAAGTAGCTACCTCCATCAAAGACCAGATACGGGATCTACTCACCAAGGGTCCTGCTGCTTAGTATTTGGTTGATTTGGTAGGACAGGGCAAGACTCGCCAGTTCTACATAGAAGATGGTTTTTTGAAAGTCAAAGGGAACCAACTTTATGTTCCAAAGGGAGGAGATCTGTGGAGGACTCTTCTAGCAGAATGTCATGATACTCTCTGGGCCGGTCATCCTGGTGAAGAACGCACCATGGCGTTACTGCGTCATGCCTATTATTGGCCTTAAATGGCCGATGATGTCGCTCAGTATGTGAAGACTTGTCTAGTATGCCATAAGGACAAGTCAGACTGCTTGACATAAGCGGGACTCTTGGAACCACTAGTTGTCTTAAAGAGACCTTGGGAAAGCGTCTCCCTGGATTTCATCACCGGATTACCCAAGGTCAGAGATCTCACTACTATCTTGGTTGTGATGGACCGATTTTCTAAGTATGCCACCTTTATTGCAGCCCCACAATATATATCCGCAGAAGATATAGCTCGACTCTTCTTCTCTCATGTCGTCAAATATTGGGGCATGCCCAAAGACATTGTTAGTGACCGCGACTCACGCTTCACTAGCAAATTTTGGACTCAACTCTTTAAGTGCCTGAGGTCAAAATTGAGTCACAGCTCAAGTTTTCATCCGCAATCTAATGACCAGACGGAGTGGTTCAATAGTATGTTGGAGGAATATATCTGCCACTTTTCAACAGGATCACAGAAGAATTGGATGAAGCTTCTGGATGCTGCTCAACTGTATTTCAATTCACAAAAGAGTTCTAGTACGAACAAAAGCGCGTTTGAAATTGTTACCGGACAGCAACCGCTACTCCCAAATACTGTGAATGCACCAAACACGGTTAAGTCCCCTTGATCTGCTAGCTTCTCAAAAGAGTGGAAGCGGAATATGGAGATAGAGCGGAGCTATCTTGTCAAATCTCAAAAGCGGATGAAGAGGCATATTGATCAGAATCGTCGCTTTGTTGAATATCAAGTAGGAGACAAAGTGATGGTCAAAATCCCAAAGCAGTGCTTATTTGCGGGAGTCCATGACCCTCGCCTATTGCAAAAATATATTGGACCCTTGTCCATTGAGAGGCATATTGGGAAAGTTGCATACCGGGTGGATACCCTAACATGGTGGAAAATTCATCCTGTCTTCCATGCCAGTCTCCTGAAACCTTTTTGAGAAGACACAGAGGATCCTTCAAGGAGCCATATAATACCCAGTATTCGAGGTCCTAATTCAACCGGAAAAAGGTGTGTTGAAGCTATCCTTGGTGACAGAGTGATTCATGCCTCAAGGAAAGATCACCAAGAATTCTTGGTGAAATGGCAGGGTTGTGATGCAGAAGAGAATACTTGGGAGAGGGGAACAAACCTCAAAGCCTACAAGAGGCTCATTGAAGATTATTTTGCAAGTAAGGCGCTGAGGACGTCGCCAACTCAAGTGGGGGAGAATGTCATGGGCGGCTTTACAACCATGCCCCATGACCACTTGGGCGCACCCGTGGCGTCCTAGCAAGCCTCCCAACGCCTAGCGCCACAGACGGTCTCGTGGTCTTGGCCGCGCCAAGTGACAAGTGCGCAGGTTCCTCTATCTCCCCACCGATATCCCTCGCTAGCGCCCAGCCGCAGACAGATTCCAATAACGCTGCACGCACAGACCGTGATGCCAAAGACAATGCTGCTGAAAACGGACCTGTTGCTGCCTTTTAGAAAACTAAGTCATTTTCATTGTAAATATAATAGTTTTATTTCAAGTACTTCCATTATGTTTCTCTAGCGAATACTAGTCTAGTCTTCTAGCTTTGGATTATTTTTTTTAAGTATTATTAGGGGGGATCAAGCATTCAAAACTTTCTAGCAAGCAACAATTCTCTGTACTGGTGTCTCTCCCCCTCGACACCGTCTTGCTTTTTTGTAATAGCTTCATTAATGCAATCAAGCTTTCTTTCATTCTCAATTCTCATTTTTATTCTCTCAATTGCTCTTGACATTGATTTTTCCGTACGACACTGACAATCTAGTCTAGCGCACGGAGGGGACCTCAGTTGGCGAACAACAACTGTACGGGTATCAGTTGCTTAGCCTTATGTTGCCCTTCCAAGGAATCTCAGGAAGGCGCCGCATAACAGTATATGTGTTGTATTTGATAATATGATATCACGAGTACTACATGTTAAAAGTTTATGTGGTTCAAAAGTCATATAATTTGTAGCCTATATATGCAGCAAAAATGCATTTTGTCCGTCTAACTTTTTTTTGAGGAAAGAAATTAGTAGATGTAACAATCATTCGGTCGATTGCTCTTAACCATGTATCTTCCTTAATTAGCAAATATAAGCGCATATAAGTACTATATCATTAAGGGAAAATTTCACATTACAATAACTAGGTTCCATACTTTTCAATTTTATTGCTCATATTTTAATTTACAATCAACTAACCCAAAAATAACAGGCGAAGATTCAAAATCCAATTCCAATAGGTTCTCAAAATTACTATTTAATTTTTTAAAAAGATTCTTCAAGTTTTTAAATTAATTTTCGAATAAGTAATTGTGACTCAAGTATTAATTCAACAAACCAAATTCATTTGGATGGTGAAAATTAGACTTTTAACAAGCTAGAATATGTGGGTTTAATTTCCAAGTTTGATTTTGTGAGAATTTTGGAGTGGATGTTATTTAGACTTGATAGAAATAGTATAAGGAGGTTGTATATAAAATTTGAAGTCATTTAATGGAGATTTGGACTGGGTTTGAACAAGAATTGCAACTAAAAATCGCGGAAGAAGTTCGTCTACAGCGCTTGTATAAAAATGTATAAAAGTGTATAATAATGTATAAGGTGTGTTTCTACACTCATATACACTATTATACAAGATTATACATAATTATACAAAAAACTGACTTGGTCTTCTTCCTTGCGTCTTTTCTGAAATTTAACTCAAATCTTGCTCAAATCTACTCCAAATCACTTCAAATTTAAATTTTTAACTCCTTTTGATATTTTCAATCAATTGGAACAACACCCAATCCAAAAACTGACAAATTAAAAAAAAAAAACTCATTTTCAAAAGCAAAACTTTGAATGATCTTCAATGGTGGACTTCTATTCTTCAATTTTCTTCCATTTCAAGCAGGTGACGCAAGAGGAGAAGCAGAAAATACACGGCCACTTAAAGCATATATAGAAGATGTGAGAAGAAGAGAGAGTGAAATTAATGGTTGTGAGAACACAAATTTAACTCCATAGCTTTTAGAAGCAATGGTTGTAAGAACACAGATTTTGAATTTGCTAGTACTTTCAAATATATACAATATGGGCTAGGTAGGGTAAAACTTAAAAATATGAACCATTTTTTGTTATGGTGTGAAGTCATACGTATTTTCTCGTAATTATTTTTATCATGTACAAATGGGAAAGTGAATCTGCGTACTTAGCAGGATTTTTCAAACTGATGAAAGCAGTAAATAAATTGGAAGATTATGACAAATATGGCATTATTCATCGTTTCTATTCACCTTCACTTTGATTCTCTCCTAAATGGATAAGATACTATTTCCATTAAATAAAGTGCGTTTAGTTTTAATCCATTCCCTTGGCACAATCATGGTTTAACTTCAAACTTCTTTCTGAATTAGAATACGATACCTGGAAATCAATAAAATGATGTCATTACAAACCCAATTTAAAATGAAGGTAGAAAAAAAAAAATCAGAAAATAAACTTTAATATCCAAGGGAAATCCCCTAATATAAGAAGTAAAATAAATAAAATAAAAAAAGTATAAATGTGTTTTTCAAGTCAAACTTTAGCTTTTGAATGTTATAGCGCTATAAAACAAGAACATTCTGATCTGCTGAATTGACTCGTTCTGATTTGGAGAAAAGGTAATAAGCACTTGAGTCCATTGTAACTTTCAAAAATGACTTGTTTGGAGGCTTATTGGCATGCGTAACTATAATTTAGCTAAGTACATTCCATAGCTACTAATTGCTTGCCATGAGATGTATGTCGCGATATTCAATTCGGTTGTATACACTCTATCTAAGTTGAATTTATTCGTTCTTATATATTTTATATTGTGTTCAATTTTACTATTAGCCTGTTTGGTCAAGCTTCTAAATAAACCAAAAGTGCTTCTTTTTTTCTTCCTAAAAGCATTTTTTCCCTAACTTGAGGTGTTTGATACTTTAAAGAACTTTCTGAAAAGCTTGGCCAAACACAAATTATTGCTCAAAGATGCTTTTTAGAGTGATTGGCCAAACACAAACTGCTTCTCTCCATAAGTACTTTTTTCAAAAATATTTTTGAAAAAATCACTTCTCAAAATAAGCTGATTTCTCATGCTTGGCCAAATAGGCTATATATTGAATTCTGTTGTATTCAAACAACAAAAAATCAAGGAATAGGGTATATACCACAATATTCAATTCGATTGTATACATTGTATTCAATTCGGTTATATTCATTCTTAACTATTTGACATTGTATTCAATTTCATTGTATTCAAACAACAAAAAAATCAAGGAATAGGGTATATACCGCAATATTCAATTCGACCGTATACATTGTATTCAATTCAGTTATATTCATTCTTAACTATTTTATATTGTATTCAAACAACAAAAGATTACAGATAAAGTAATACTCGGTTGCATTCAATTTAATGCATTCATTTGTAGCTGCTTTTACAATGTATTCAACTTACTGTATTTAATTCGGCCGTACTCAAACAACAAAAATTCAAAACAAGGATTTGCCATAAAAAATAACCTTTGAAATATAAATATAGGCGAAAATATAAAATAAATAGATTGTATTTGCATTGAAAAATACATAATACACTCAAATTTGAGTGTATTTTTTTATAGATACAATGTGTTTGTATCATTGTATGTGACTCAATAGCAAAGAAAAGAAGAAAATTTGCCAGAAATGGCGTCTTCCGGCCAAAAAAATACTGTATATATTATATTAAAACTAAACATAGAGATGAACAACGAAGGAGAAGAAGCCATGGATCTGGAAAATAAGCCATGTATTCAAAAGAAGGAGAACCCAAGTACTAAAAATAGCTTTTGAGCGGCAAAACCTGATGAAAAGATGCTTCGTTTTGAGTAAACCGAAATCTGGGTCAATGGCATTAGTGGGCCTCCGCCGGCGAACCATATCGAGGGTTTTAGAAAGAGAGAATAGAGAGAAAGAGAGCCATGGATTCCGACATCTCCGTTAGATTCAGATTTGGTGACGCCTCCGATCTTCCTCTTCTATTATTTTCGCCGCCAGTAATGGACCCATCACGTCTCTGGTAGAGCTAGGCGGCGACAAAAAAAATACAGGAAAAAAAGAGAGAGGGTTGAGGGAAAAAAGGAGAGAGAGTTGAGGTAGAAGAGAGACGGGGTTGAGGGATCAATTGTATATATTTGTACTTTGCTATAAAATATGGCTATAAATAATAATATTTTTAAAATATTTTGATTTATAATAAATAGGGTACATTATTTAGCTATAGCATGTAAAATTTTCTTATTTTTTTTGTTCTCCTTTAAAACGGATTATTGGGAAAAAGCCCCAGCTCCTATACGTGCATTAATCAATGATGGCTAAAAGAAAACAAACCATTTTGCTTAGAAAATTACAAGAAAAGTTTTGACTAAAAGTGACTAGAAAAGGGAAGATTTGCGGTCGTACCCTCTATTTATGCCATCTTTTAACCTGTACACTATTTTTAAAAATTATTAATTTGATACCGAGCTGACAAAAAATCCTTAATAACATGACAATTACACCACTGACAAAAGATATAAAACATGAATCACGCATTAGTTGCGTGATCTGCAACCTCATTCGTGAAAAAAAGATCTCCTCCTCTCCCCTCAGCAACTTTATCAAAAAAATCAAAAACTTGTTCAGATTCATCTTCTGAATTACACTTGAATTAAGTTGTTTTACGTTGAAGCTAAAATTTCATGCTAATATGTCACGATCAAAACCTATGGGCCGCAACAGGCACCCAGTACCTTACTTAACCGAGTACCAACATAACATATCTTTCTATCCAAATGGCCCGTCATGGGCTAACCAAAATAGACATAGGGGAATACTCAATATATGATAACCCAACCTGATATAAAAAATTATACATGTGACATATGGACCTATAACGCCAACATGATCATTTGTAAACTCAAAACATAGGCCGACAAGGCCATACAAGCATTCGTATACATGACATGTGTCTATAAGCCTCTAAGAGTACGTACTTATCATAAAGGTCGGGACAAGGCCCCTCCACACCAAACAATACGCATCTAAATCATACTGACCAAACAAGCAACTCTGGAGCAAATAGAGCACACCGACATTTTTTGCTGAGCTGATAGCCTACTTGGAGGACTCTCGACCTATCTATTAGGGCCTGTAGGTAGGGGTGTTCATACAAATTCGAAAATCCGAACCAAACAGAAAACCAAACCAAACTGACCAAAAAACCGATACTTTTTTATTTGATTTAGTGTTGGTTTTGAAATTTAAAAATCGATTAAATTTGGTTTGGTTTTGATTTTAATTAAAAAAAACTCAATCGAATATAGGAGTAGCTATTTTAAATTTATTATTATACCTATATATATGTATACTTTTGTACAAAGTTTTAAATTTTTTATAGTAAATATTAATCACTTGCACTTCTAGTTCAGTTCTTTATCTTTACATTCTAGTTTAATTGGTGGTTTTCTTTTGTTAATTGTAAGAATCTATTTCATGTTAAAAATAATATATTTTTAATTTAGCCCTTAAATTATTCATATTGATTCAATTATCATCAATATATCTTGGTAAATAATAGATTTCTCAAAGGGCAATTGATTTGATAGTGTTACATTGAAAGTGTGATCGCCGAAATATGTGTTTGATAGTGTATGTCTTATATTTAAGAAAAAATCGATAAATAACCGAAAAACCAAAAAACTGACATAAACCGAATCGAGAAAAAACTGACTTAAATAGTTTGGTTTGGTTCTAATATTTAAAAAATCGACTTACTTGGTTTGGTTTCTTTTTACGGAAAAATCAATCTAAACCGAACCATGAACACCCCTACCTGCGGGCATGAAACGCAGCATCCCTAGGCAAAAGAGACTTCAGTACAAATAATGTACCGAGTATGTAAGGAATGAAAATCAGTAAATAATAGCTCTGTGAACCATTTAATATTATAATGTCATGCATATGCGTATAAATGTCATACCATGCATGAGTATATGCGTTCATAACATCATCAAGTCTCTGAGGGCATTCCATCATTTCATCTCGGCCACTGTGGCAAATCATCAACATATACCAGCTTATCAGGTGGTGGTGCGTATATAACGCCGTAACCTTTTCCCATATCCCATATATAGAATCCCATATGATCATTTGTACATGAATGCAATGCATGAGAAGTACGTCAATAAAATCTTTTGGAGTGTCATAAGACCATTATGCCTCTGATTAATATCATGACATAAACTTTATCAACTTACATATTTTTTGAGACTCATGAATAGACAATAGAAATAATAATACATGTCACGACCCAAAATTCAGTAAGGCTCATGATAACACCGGACACCACTGTCAGGCAAGCCAACACCAAATAACTAGCAGTTTCTCATTTTAAATATTTCTGAAATTATTTATTTTATACATTAAACAATAAATAATAAATTTCACTAAATGAATAGTGATACCTTTAACAATCTTAAAATACCGTATAATTCGATGGACATCCCAAAACCCGATGTCACAAGTTCATGAGCAATTTCTAAAAAATAATGTAATACAATAACTGTCCGAAAAATAAGTTGGACAGTAGAAAGAAAATACAGTACAATACTCTGATGGAGACTCTACTGACTACGGATCATCTCGAGAAATGCAGCTCACGTAAGTCCCCGTATCAACCATGCTGTTGCGCCAAGCCATGCCACTAAATGTACATGTGCCTGTGCAAGAAAAATGTACAGCAAGTGTAGTATGAGTACGAAGACAACGTGTACTCAGTAACTATCCCGTCTAATCTCGAAGAAGTAGAGACAAGAGGCCGACTTCGACACTGACTAGTGGTCCAATAATATAATAAATTAAGGAATTTTATAAACATGGCTGTAACTCCATAGAATGAAGCAAGTAAACAATTCTTTTATTCATAAGAAATTTTCAAAAAATTAATTTTCATTATTTATAAATTTATTCTAAGCAATATCATCGTTTATAAATATCAAGTCAAACAATAAAAGCATGCGCAAATTATGCCGAGGACATACAGTCCGATCCAATAATATTTAAACTGTGCACTGCCAGAGGATCGAATGTCGCGAACCATAGATGCATCTATTACCCCGCTCGCGAATCATACGTGCGACGCGGTCAAATAATAATAATAGTGTTACCCTGCTCGCGAATCATATGTGTGACACAAGTACTCATAGATACACACATTCAAACAGTCAATTAAGAATTCATCAGGCAACATTTATCCAAGGAAAAGTCACTTCTCTTTTAGCGTTTAAGAAAACGAAGTTTAGCTATTATTAAAAATTTATTTGCTAATTTGATATGATTTAAGCAATTTAAATTGTTAACCTGGTTACAAATATTTCAAGTATAGTATGCTTTTGGGTCGTAGGCTATCCGGACATAAGTACAATAGTAGCTATGCACAGACTCTCATAATCTTGTGCGTATGTATCCCCTACAAATAGACGCACATAATCAATTATTTCACTATGGGGACAATTACCTCTTACAAGGTTATAAAGGAGACTCACCTCGCTCCGAAGTTCCATAACCGGCATTCCATGCCTTTTCGAAGACTCAAATCGATGAAAAATGCTCCAAACTAGCCAATAATTATGTAAACCCATTAATATATATTCAATTACTCATTATAGTCTAATGTATAACAATTTCTAACCCCCATCGAAAAGTTGACAAAATTGCCCTCGGGCCCACATGCCTGGATTCCGAAATTTTTCGAAGATAAAGTTTACCCATGACCTCACGTACTCAAATATATAATTTATTCTCAATTCCATGCCCAAAATCATGGTCAAAATCCAAAAGTCTCAATTTTTAGGTTTTTCTTTAAAACTCCAAATTTTCCTTAAGATTCTCATGAATTTTGATGTTAAATCTAAGGTGAATCACAAAATATAATTTAAAGTTGGTTAGAGGCACTTACCTAATGATTTGATACGAAAATCCTCTCTCAAAATCACCCACTCTCGTACCTAGGGTTCAAAATATGATAAAATGAAGCAAAAACGCGAGTTACACAGCTGAAAACAAGCTGCAGATGTCGCATTTGCGATCCAGGGTTCACAATTGTGAACCATCGCAAAAGAGAAGAAAGACTTTGCAATTGCGAACAAGGAAGGGCTGGAAAAGGTCGCATTTGCGACAAAAAGTTCGCAATTGCGATGGAAATGTTCGCAATTGCGACCACACCAGAAGCAACAGTTTTTTCCGACACAAAAATGAGCATTACTTCCTCATACAATGTCCAAATTTGATGATTTTTTTGTTATGACTCCGTAATTACGATACGGATCTAGTAGTTTAATAAAAACTAAATTTGGAGCTCATTTTCTTAATATGGTACCTTTTATTTCCAAAGAAACGACGTTGAAGCATCCAATAAGAGCGCAATACAGCCCGAAACACACCCGAGGCCCCCGGTACCCCGTCCAATCACACAACTCAGTCCCATAACATAACACAGACCTGCTTGAAGCCTCAAATCATGTGAAACAATGCTAAAACCATGAATCCCACTCTGATTCAAGCTTAATGAAATTTAAAATTTCAAATTCTACTTTCGATGTTTGAACCTATCAAATCACGTCCGATTGACCTCAAATTTTGCACACTAGTCATATTTGACATTGCGGACCTACTCCAACCTCCAGAATTGAAATCCGACTAGAATATCAAAAAGTCCACTTCTGGTCAAACTTCTCAAAAACCTTCAAATTTCCAACTTTAGCCAAATGACTCCAAAATGAACACGAGCCTCTAAATTCACTTCCGATCGCACTCCCAACACCAGAATCACCATACAGAGCTATTCCCAGACTTGGAATCACAAATGGAAATCGATAACACTGAAATGCACTTCAACCCAAATTTATGAAATTTTTCCAGAAATGCTAACTTCCACAATAGGTGCTGAAACGTTCCCGGGTCTTCCAATACCCGATCTGGACATACGTTACGTCCAAGTCCGAAATCATCATACGAACCTGCTGGAACCTTCGAATCCAAATTCCAAGGTCGTTTACTCAAAAATCCAATCTTAGTCAATTTTTTCAACTTAAAGCTTCTGAAATGAGGATTCTCTTTCCAAATCAACTTCGAACTTCCTGGAATTCAATTCCAACAATGTGTACAAGTCATAATACCTGAAGTGAAGCTACTCAGGACCTCAAACCGCTGAACGATGCGCTAGAGCTTAAAATGACTGATCGTGTCTGTGAGCACCTAATTTTTGCCCTACATGAAAATAACTCCTAAAAATAGACCAATATAATTTTAATTGATTCTTAAGAGTTTTTCTTTATTTAGTTGCATTTCATGTTATTTTTAATATTGAAAAATTATAGAAAAATTGTAATGTTTTAATTCCATGCCATCTTAGATTTAATTTCCATATAGGAATTAATTTTGTTAAAAAAAGAAAATCACGAAAAAGTAGTCATTTTTACATATTTAGATTTTAGCCTTTGAAATTAGCATTTTTCTATAGTTTTAAGTTAATTAGTTATTTTAACATTAAAAGTAGATAAAGAATTTTATTTCTACAAAATAGATTAATTTAAGATTTTAACTAATTAAAAAAAAGGGAAAAAACGAATAAAAGACAATAGGAAAAAATATTTGGTATTGTTTATTCAAAATTGGGTTAATCCTTGAATTGGCCCCAATTAACTAATCCAAGACTAATCCTTTAGCCCAAGCCCAAATCCTACCTACCCAATCAGCCCCCCTCACATTAAAAGACCTAGAGCTAGAAAATAACATCATATTTTGGACCCTTTCCCCTTGACACCAAGCGGCGGTCTCATTCCCGATCCCTGAATAGAGAGGGGCAAAAATCTGCTCCAAATTGAAGCTTCCATTCCCTGTTCTCTTCTTCTTCACACACACCCCTATTTGAAAAATGAATATGAAAAGTTACCAAAGCTTTGAAGGAAAACAAATGAAAGCAGAATCTTAATTTCCAAAGGAACATTGACGAAAAATCGATTGTAAGACCCGACTTCTTCTTTCTCTGGTTTGTGCAAGCTGTGGAAGTCGAGTTCATGGCTTTTGTGTGCTAATTTTTGTTGTTGTGCAGCTGGTCTTCTGAGTTCTTCTTCATTTTTTTGAGGTATGTATGTTCGTTCTCTTAGTCTTACTATTGACAAATAATGGTAAAAATGGTACAATGTTTGAAAGGGTCACTGTAATCTGCTGAAATTGATATGTATTTGGAATCCAATGTCATGTTCGAATATGTTTTGGCATATGTTCCTCATTTGTAAGGTAACTGATTAATTGTGTTGAAGTTTAGCTATTTTTGTTCATTCGAGATAGGATCTGAAATTGAAATTCTTAGTTTAATAAAATTAGAAGAAGGCTTCAACATCAAACCATGAGTCCAAATTGTTTTAAATAATGTGAAAGGGGCCGTTTGTGCAACAATTTAGTTTCAATTGAGTAATATACTAGCTTAGAATTTGAGCATCTTCGAATAGCTTTCAGTATACTTTGCCTCTTTCACGTTTATATGGTCATGTGTAAAGATTCTGTGTTGTTACAAGATTTTGGTTGGCCTTATTCTTAAATTCGAAAACAAAATTGGTTGAAAGTTGCTAAGGATCTGATTAAGCTGATTTGAGTTGATTTATTTACTAATAGGCAGTTGGGTAAGTATTTACATTGTCTGGGCTTTCTATATTCTTGGGAAGCCGTTAATTGATTCCATTCCATAAGTGATTTGCTGAGACAAATAGTCATATGGCAGGCCCATTTCTTATTATTATAAATCCGCTAAGCATTGTTTCATATCAAACTTCCGTTGTAAAAAAATAATTTGAAAATTCCTTATGCCTTTAGTTAATTAGCCAAATCCTTTAATTAGTTGAGGTGTGCCATATTGAATAACACCAATAGTTATGACTCTCAAAACTAAATTTGGACATCCTTTGGGTTAGGATAATTTGAGGTGTGTCGTGCCAAATAGAATCTCAAAATGTGTGGTCCTCATTTAATTAATTTTAATCTTTAGAATTCGAAGCGTGCCATTTAGAAAATTTCCATGGCCCTCGCAAAGTTAAAAACGTAGTTTCTTTAGGCGTGTTATTAATAATTAACTTCCCTAAACTCGAGTGTGCGTTTCATGTGACCCAAATCCAAATCTTAATAACGTTGAATAAATTGTGTTTCGGATTGCGGGTACATTTTATGTGGCGCGGTCTAAAGACATGTTTTAGGCGACGTTAAAATCTTTTTTAAAATGAATAAAAGCGGTTATAAAGTTAAAATGCACATAGGTTCAAACATGTATTAAAATAAGATAATAGGCCAATTGTAATAATTTAAGCGACTGTGCTAGAACCACGAAATCTGGGGGTGCCTAACACCTTCCCTCGGGTTAACAGAATTCCTTATTCAAAACTTCTAGTTCGCAGACTTCAAAAGGAAAGTCAAAATTTTCCTCGATTTGGGATTCAAAATAAATCGGTGACTTGGGATACCAAAATAAACTTTCCCAAGTGGCGACTCTGCATAAAAATAAATAAATAATTCCATTTCGAATAATATCACTTAAATTGAAAAAACTCCCTATATATACATGCGGGTGTGTAAAAAGGAGGTGTGACATCTCTGGCGACTCTGCTGGGGATCCAAACCCAGAACTTCAGTTTAGAGTTTAAGAATTCGAGCTTAGAATAGCTGTTATGATTGGCTTTATATATTATCTGATTTTCCTACATGTTTAAGCCTAATGTGCTAAATGCTTTTATCGCTTTGATATTCTGTGAACTTTATATAAACTGCTACGAAACCCTTCCTCTCTCCGAGTCTTCTAAATCATGGAGAAGGATGCACTTCGTGTGACTTCTCTTCTGTCTAGAGTCTTATCCCATTTTAGAACAAGGTTCGGACAAGTTGCAAAGCCGGTGAAGCTTTTGTATTCCCGGTACGCTTCCCCCCGGCTCGAATTATCTGCTCGGGTAAGCCAGATCTAGAATAATACACCCAAGTTTTAAACCTAATATAACAGAGCCTCATTCCGGATCCCTAGTAGGAACGCTTGTTTGCATCACGTGCATTTGACTTTGGAAACTCAACGCTACTTGCGCATTTATTTATTTCGGTTTGAATGTTGACCGACTTTTAGAATATGGAAAGAAAATCAAAAAATGAAAGAAAAGAGGGAGTTAGGTATTTAGAAAATTCTGAAACTCTGCCGAATTCTGAAAAAAAAAGTCATTTCAAAATAAGCCAAAATTTTCAAGTGCCATGTTTCCCTTGCTCTGTCAAAACTGACCGAACTACGCGGGTCTGATTCTCACCGGATGTGAGATACGTAGGCAAAACTCATCGGTTCCGACCCCAATTTTCAAAAAATCCAAAAATATTTTCCTTTAGTTCCTTCTTTAAAATATTTCCTTAGAAAATTCAAAAAAACAAGTAAAAGTAGTTTTTAAATAAAAAAAAATAATTTCCTTCTTTTTAATGTGTTTCATATGAAAAAAGAAAATTTAATAATACGGGTTTCCTTCATTTTGAAGTATTTTTTCAAAAAAAAAATCAGAAACAAAATAAAAAAATAATCCTTAGATGTTTCTCTGTCATAAATGTCAATAAAAAAAATTGAAAAATTGAGTCCAAACAATATTTTTGCTTTTCTTTAGAAGTACTTTTGTAAATAAACAAAAATTTGAAAATTCAAAATATTTTCTTAAAAATCCCTCTTTCGAAAATTAAGAGGCAACTTCTAAAATCCAAAAAAATATTTTCTTTCTTATTTAGAAAAAGAGAAAACAAATAAAAATTCAAACAATATTTTTTTCTTTTTACTTCTAAAATTCCCAAAGTTCAAATCAAAAAGCAAATGAATTTTTTTTAGATGTCTTTCTTTTAAAAAAAGCAAAACAAAAATCAAAATAAAAAAATGAAAAAAATATTTCCTTTCTTCTTTTAAAGCATTTCTTTCAAAAATTCCCAAAAAAAGAGTTAGCTTATTTACTCTATTTTCGATCTTCCCGAACTACGCAAAATCTGATTCATGCGGGGTCATGATACGTAGGCAATTCCCATCGGATTCGATCATAACCATAAATAAATTGAGTGAAAAATAAACTGAAAAAAAGGAGAAAGAAAATTGAGTGAAAAAGAGAAAAAGAAAAATAGTGAAAAAAGAAAAAAAAGAAAAAGAAAAAGAAAAAGAAAAAGAAAAAGAAAAAAAAAAGAAAAAGATAAAGAAAAAAGAGTGACAAACAAAAAGAGAAAAAGAGAGTGCCAAAAAAGAGCGGCAAAAACAAAATAAAAATCAAGAGTGATTAGAGAGAAACAAAAATGAAGAAGAGAGGTACAATGGCTAGTTAAGGCCACGATGAAACATGCAATCGTTCAAACACATGGTAGAAGCATTTAACTGTCAGATGCATTGCATCCCAACGTGCGATTTCCTAAATGTTAAATATCTCAAAACTAATAAGGTTGTTGGATGTGCAAACTAGCCAGGTTTTGGTGGTTGGTTTTGTTGGTAGTCCAGCCTCCCTCCTTCACAAGATCCAAAGGCACAGATGGCCTCCGCAAGCAACCTACCAATCATCGGTCCTGAGGATAGCCTAGCATCGGCTATTCTGCAGCTAGAATCAACAGTTGCTAAAGAGAATAAGATGGTGCGTCTCCGCATATGGGAAATGTGGGACACCTGGTCTAATGGTAGGGAATCGCGAAATGCAATCCCTGGGTTCCCTAAATTAATCCCCAGGTCAGGTGAAGTTATCAATGCCCCTGTGCCCAGCTCGCTCATCCCATGCGGTCACCCTCAAATGCCCTCCAAGGATCCTGACATGCCTTCTGCGGTTCGCCCCCAAGCACCGGCTCCAAGGGCACCACCTCCAATGTTCACCTTTCAGGGTCCACAACTTCAATCGGATATAACATATGTGACCCCGTACTCTTTCACTTAACCTCCACGATATGATTTCGCGGTGGAGCAAGAAAAGGTTGTTAAAAATCTCGAGCAAGAGGAAATTGCTCGGAAGATGAAGAGCCTGGAACAAAGATTGAAAATCATGCAAGGTTTGAGTGGCCAAAAGAGTGTCTCATACTCTGACCTCTGTATGTTTCCCCATGTCCACTTGCCAACTGGCTTCAAGATGCCAAAATTTGAAAAGTACAACGGGCACGAAGATCCGGTTGCTCATCTGAAATGATACTGTAACCAATTGAAGGGTGCTAGTGGGAAAGAGAAGCTGCTAATGGCCTATTTTGGGGAAAGCCTCATCAGAATTGTTCTGAGTGGTATACAGATCAAGAAATTACCCATTGGCACGTGTGAGATGATATGGCCCGAGATTTTGTCCGCCAATTCCAATATAATGTGGACATCGCTCTCGACAGAAACTCCTTGTCTAATTTAAAAAAGAAAACCGCAGAAAGCTTCTGTGAATATGATATCAAATGGCGTGAGCAAGCTGCCAAGGTAAAGCCTCAAATGGATGAAATTGAAATGGTCACGGTTTTTCTGCAGGTCCAAAAGGCTGACTACTTCCAGAACATGATGTCTGCTATGGGTAAGCCATGTGTTGAGGCTATCAAAATCGGGGAAATGGTTGAAAACGGTTTAAAAGCAGATCAGATCTTAAGTCATGCTGCTTTTAAGGCCACATCACAGTTTGCTCAGAATGGTTCGGAGAGTTTGATAAATATAAATGGGAGTGAAGAAGGAGTCATGATGGTCTTAAGCTCGAAGGGGGCCCGCAGGTCATTCAGCTAATCATATGTGCCTCATATCGTCCCACCACACTATTATCCCCTTCCTAGTGTTGCTTATGCCGTGGCACCGCCTCCCTATGCGGTGATGAATGGACAACCTTACCCGTGGCCACAATATTATTCACAAAACCGAGCTCCACCTCCCAGAATTGCCCATCATTACCAAGCTCCATATAATCCCTAACCAAACGATCCCCAATACAATCCTCGCCCAAGAGAGCCTTTCAGAAAGAATCAGTTCACCCCTATTGGTGAATCGCATTCAAGCTTGTTCCAAAAGTTAATCAGGCTAGATCTATTGCAGACAGTGGCCCCAAACTGGCCAAATCCCGAGTCCCTCTCGCACCGAGATGATGATAGATGTGAATACCACTCTGGAGTAGTAGAACATAGTATAGAGGACTGTTGGACCCTCAAAAGGGCAGTTGAGGATTTGATTGAAGCTGAAGGAATCATTTTTCGGGATGAAGAATCTCTCGATGTGATGAACAATCTATTTCCTGCCCACAACAATGAGCCAATAGTCTGAATGATTTGTGAAGATGGGGAATTTGATCCGGCACTATAGGCCATTGCAGCCATTGTCGAGACAGAAGAAAAGCCAAAAAATGGTTGCCAAGCCTGAAAGTTCCCTATCAGACGGGAGTTTCGGTAGCCAGTCTTGCTATCCTTTCTACGTCCGGATTATCTCAGGGTGTGATCCGGATGTTTTACTTTATTGTCTTACTTTCCAATGTAACCTTTCTATCTTCAAAACTAAAAAAAAATAAAAAAAATCAAATGTAATCAATATTTCATTGTCCAGGAATGTCTCTTTTTTTAATCTTGTCATTTTTCTTATTCTCTTTTCAGCTCTGTTAAATGCAGATTTCAATAACATGACATACTTGCGGACTTCGTGCCCAGATCCTAAGACGCTGTCAGACTTCGAAATAATGAGTCAAGAGCCAGAATGCAAAGAATATAAGTATAAGGAAATTAAATAAAGATTTGGAACAACTGAAGGAAAATTGGTTCCAGATTGGAAAGGCCCATACATTGCAACAAGAGTATTGCCCAAAAGAATGCGTTGTACTTGGGGCGCATCGAAGGAAATGTCCCTGAAATAACTGTCAATGCAAATGCAACCCAAAGGTACTCTGATTGATCCTCCATATAGTATTAATGTTCTCCGGTTGGGATGACAAAGGTTTTCATTCTCGCTACCCAAACACTATCGATCCTTTGCAAACCCTTTGAGCCGGTTACTCTTCTTTGATTACCCTCTTTGGAACTTGAAAGCGTTATTGAAAAAAAAGAGAAAAATTTGAAAAAAAAAATGAAATGAAAAAGAAGGAAAAGAAAAATATAAAAAAAGGAAGAAAAGGCAAAGAAAAAAAGAAGAAGAAAAGAAATGATGAAAAAAAAGAGAGAGGAAAAAAGGAAATGAAATAAAAAAATGGAGAAAGAAACAGAAAAATAAAAGAAAATCAAAAACAAAGTTTTCCTGAACTACGCTCGACTTGATTCCAAAAGGATACGTAGGCAGTCTCTCTCTGGGGTTCAGTCACACCAAAATAAAAAAAAATCCAAAGTCCCCCAAAAGTAAAATTGCGACAGAAGTTATAATGGTTCGACAATGATCCCACCCAAAAGGTTCCAAAGTTGTAATTCAATCCAAATTCTTTTTACCCCAAACCTTTTTCAAGTCCTTCTGATCAATCGGCAAAGAGGTTCAAACTGGAAAGATGGAGTTATTTGGATCTGATACAACAAAATGAGAGAAATAAAATGAGAGAGTCTTATTGGTGAAAACCCACACGGGCACTGTAAGGCGATGGTAAGCAGAGAAAATCAAAATGAGAGAGTCTTGTTAGTGAAAATCCACACGGGCACCATCAAGCTATGGTGATAAGAGAAATGAGAGAGGTCAGCTAGTGAAAACCTACAAAGGGCCACTGATCGAAAAGAAAATCATCACAGCCATCGACATCGACAAAATCCTGGCGAGGTTTCTCAAATTTTGAAATAGAAGTTATGATGAATTTCTAAGAGTCAGAGGGTTTAAACAGATCAGGCATCCAGTCCAAAAGGCATGTCATGTTCATTGAAGTCTACATGTACTCCAGATAAGTCCTTCTTTCCTATACCCGGAAGGGATACCTCTCGTTTAAATTCATTGTCCTGTCCATTATTTATTTTTCTTTGAATCACTTTCGGTTTAACTCTATTCCGAAACTAAGACAAAGAAGAGATGTCAAGACTGATTTACAGGGCTTTCGTTTGACACGAGCTAATGTGCAAAAAGGCACCCATTCTCGCCAGGGGAATCAAGTCAAACCCGACTAGCCATAGCGGCCGATGCTTCGAAATCAAAACTCTTGGAAGTAGAAAATGAAATTGAAGTGCCTATAAAGGAAAATAAAGTTGAAAAGGTTGAGTCTCACGTGGCTAACCATCTCGGCAAAAGGTTTGAAAAGCCAAGTTACCCCAAATGCTCCCCAAATGCTCTGAAATTGAAGTTGGAAGAAAGAAGTCAAAAAATGAAAGGCCTACGAAGGCAAAATAAAGTTGGAAAAGGTTAAGTCCCACGCGACTAGCCATTGCAGCAAAGTTTGAGGAGCCAAAAGTTCCCCAATGTTCTGAAGAAAAGAAAAAAAAAAGAAAAAGAAAAATAAAAATAAAAAAAAGAATCCGAAAGGAAAGGCCTACGAAGGCGAGATAAATTCAAAAGGTTGAGTTCCACCGACTAATCATCATGGCAAAATCTGGAAAAGCTGGAGTTTCTCCTGAGATAGAAATTCAACCCGTATTCAGGAAGCAACCAGTTGTAGTTGAAGGGGCCGAGATCAAGTGATCAAAACAATCAAGGCCACAAAACCAACCTCCGTTTCAAACTAACAATTTTTCTTTGTTTGAAAGTTTTGAAACAGGTGCAATCCAAAGCAACCGTGCAAGAAGCAGGTGAAACAAAAAAAAGAGGAAAAGAAACTGTGCAAGGGATAGAAACGGCTCTGCAATAATAATCAATCCAAAAGGGAAGTCTCCTTCAAATTTTTTCCTGCATTTTTTCTCATTTTCTTAAACTTAAAAAAATGAAGAATGATGAAAATAAAATAAAAAACAAGAGAGGAATAAAAATTCAAAATCATGGTAGCATAGGGTCTCTAATATCTAGCTGCATCCTTTTCAACATAGGGCCCCATTCCCTGGTTATCCCTGGCATAACCCGAGGACCTTTTTCGTTTTCTCCCAAAATAACTCGTGGACTTCCTCGGCATAACCCGAGGACCTTTTTCCTTTTCTCCCTGGCATAACCCAATGACCTTTTTCTTTTTGCCCGGCATAACCCGTGGACCTCCCTGGCATAACCTAAGGACCTTTTTTCTTCTATCCCGCCATAACCCGTGGACTTCCCTGGCATAACCCAAGGACCTTTTTCTTTTCTCCCGGCATAACCCGTGGACCTCTCTGGCATAACCCAAAGACCCTTTTTATTTATACCAGCATAACTCGTGGACCTCCCCGACATAACCCAAGGAACTTTTTTCTTTTATCCCGGCATAACCCGTGGACCTCCCCGACATAACCCGAGGGCCCTTTTCTTTCTTTTCCGGCATAACCCGGTTATTTTCCCAGCATAACCTGGCAATGTTCCCAATTCGGGACTGCATTTTCCATTCCCAAGGATACACAATCCTGACTTTTATTACTTTCAATAAAGAAATATCTTAGATTTGTGTCACAGATAACTTACAAAATTTTCCTAGTGAAAACTGGGGCGGAAAAATTTCATTCGTTTGTTTGTTTTGGCGTATGAGCAGGTTTGACCTCAAAGCACAGGATCCGAGGTGGCCGAAAGAATGAGTCTCAATCCAAAATAAAGAAAAGAAGAAAAGAGAACAAAAAGAAGTGAACTCAAAGTGTTGAAGTGGAGAAGGATGCGGACTGTTCAAATTTGATTAAAGTCACAAGCTTCGCATGTCCCGCCTTGATCCAAACCTGAAGAGTGAACCGGTGGTCACAACTGACGAGCATCAAGATTCAGATCGGAGTCTGCAACAAGAACCAACCAAGACTCCAAGATCAAGCTTTAAGAGATTTATAGATAGGAATCTTGTAACTCGTAGCTGATAGGATTAACTAGCTTAGCTTTTATTTTCCCGTTTGGGGTAATAAAGAGTTCAGCAAGCAGAAGCAGCAACAACTTACAATTTTTCGGTAGTCCCAACTGTGAGCACGTGATTTTTGCCCTATACGAGAAATACTCCCAAAAAATTCAAAATAAAATAGTTTTGTGTTGTTTGCAACTTTTGTGAATTTTTCATGATATTTTGCGTTCGTGTGTGCATGTTTATTTGTTTAAATTAATGAAAATACAAAATATGGAATTTGCATTTAGGATTTGATTTTTACATTTTTAGTTAATTAAAAAATTTGTTGTTTTGTCAAAAATGAAAAATCACAAAAACAATGTACTTTGCATTTTAGCATTTAAGGTCTAGTTGTGTGATTTTATTTTTAATTGGTACTTCATTATGTGTGATAATTGTTGTTTAGAGTTAATTAGTATTTTAAGTTAATTTTGATTTTATAATATTTTTCTAGGATCATGGTTTTAAAATTAGGAAATAAAAGGAAGAAGAAAAAGAAACAAATAGAAGAGGAATTAAAAAATTGGACTGGGCCAGTTTTAAAGAGAAAGTTCAGGCCCAAACCAAAAGAATGCCCAAACAATCATCCCTAACCTGGCCTAGACCAGCCAGTCTCAGAGACGGGCGAAACGGCGTAGTATGATGGTGAAACTACGTCGTTTCGTTGTCAAAAGATCTCATCCGTTCGTCCAATGCAATCCAATGGACCACAACCATCACCCACCCTTTATCCAAATGACGCCGTTCAGCCTTTTAATCTTGACCGTAAAATTGGTTTGATCCAACGGCTCGCAAACTCTCCCATAACCCGTCCAACAATACCCGACCTAAGTCCTTCCCAACCCGATCCCCTCAATAGACCAAACAACCCCGTTTTGCCCCCCATGTTAAATCTAGACCGCTGGTTCCCCTTGATCCAACGGTCCAAGTTAATTCTCTAAACTACAATATAACCCTAAAACCTTACCCACCCCCCCCCAAGCCAAACCCTCTCGTCTTCTCTAACTTCAGAGACCAAGCAAACCCTCCACCTTGAACCACCATCGACCGCCCACCGGAAATCGCCTACGGCGGCGGCCGACGTCCAAATACCCCCAAAATTACACCATAGATTCCCCTCAACCTCCCCATTCCAGTCCTCCAAACAACTTTCCTCGAATCCCAGCCAGTCTTGTCGAATATTAGATCGAAAAATTGACCTTGAACCCTAGTTCACCCAAATGCCTCAAGTTTTACACCATAGCTCCCTCACGACCTCCTTTGTCCAAATCCATGGTTGTTTCCCCTCGAATCCCAAACCCCTTCCTCGAATATCAATTTTAAGCCAATAATCCTAGTGTCGCCACAAGATTCTCTGGTGGCGGTGCCAAACCTAAACTGCCCCAAACTTACACCCTAGGACCTCCGTGATTTCCCCTCACCAAATCCCATGTTAGTTTTACTCGAATCTTGTCAGAGCCTCTCGAATTTCAAATCGAAGGCAAACCCTAATGAACCAAACTCCAGGCTGTGTGCAAAGTTAGGAACTTGAGGTTTCAACCGACTTTAGTCGAGTGTTCTCAGTCGAGAACACTCGATTAAGGTCTATTTTCACCTCAAAGTTCAATTCGAAGTTCCAAATAGGACGGATTCGTTTGGTCTAAGATTCCGAGGTGTTTCTGCCTCCTTATTTTCTCTTTTGTTTGTGGTTAATGATTGTTTGATTAATTTCGTTATTTTTCATCATTTTTTTTGTTTTTGTCAATTACTTCTTCCTCCTCATACAGACCTTTTTATGGTCCAATTTTCATCATTGATTTGTTAGTATATCTATTAGGCTGTTGAATCGTTTGAATGTGTTTGTCCTTTAGTTTGATTCTAAAGATCAGTGTCCGTAATGTTCTTATATCAAATTGTGTTTACTCCCGTATTTGTTTACTGTGGCTGTTGGTTCAGATGGTCGCATTTATGTAATGTTTGTTTCTTTCCTCTTCATGGTCAATCATTTTGTTGCATATGAGTTCAGTATATTACAGTGTTCATTCATGTTGGTTTAGGTTAGAATGATTTAGCTTATTCCCTGTATCTGTGAGAATCAATCTGACCTTAGTAGTTCAATATATGCTGCCCTGAATCATTGGTTTTATTCTGATGATATTTGGTCTAAACTGAGCTTCTAGCTTGACTTGTTAACTGATTCTTATAGGTTTGAATTGGTTATAGCTGATGTGTTTTGGGGTAGATTCAGTTCATTTTGTTTTCAGTGATTAATCAAGGATTAGTTTAGGTTAATCAGTGGTTAGGTTTCTTGTTAGATCAATTGGTCGGGGTACAAGGGTAAGGCAGGCAGTAGTTCAGTAAATCACAGGGTCTTTAGGGGGTAATTTGGGAATTGAAAACTTTTGAAATGTGTTAGTTTAAGTGGACTGTCAGGAAGTACTAAAATAATGTATTGTTTAATAAAAGTGGGGAACAAGACATATTGTTATGGGTAAGGGTTAAGGAAAGTAATTAAAAACAAGTCACCCATACTTAATTGAATTAAACAATGGTTAAGTCATATAGTAGTGGGATTTTAGAGAATATCATGGGCAGGAAATATGTTTAAGTATCCCAAGGGCTGTGAGGGGTTCCTATTTTTTGGGGTATAAATGAGAGTCATATTGGACAAAGTTAGGGGGTGGTTTTTCTTAGAATTAGTGGAAAAGCAAAAAAAGCTAGGCATTCATATTTTTCTGAAAGCTATTAGATAGGGTTCTTCTTTTGGTTCTCTGATTGGTCAGTTCAGTTGAAAGGAAAAAGAGAGAGAGCTTAGGTATACAAAACATTAGGTTTAGAAAGGTCTCGAACACTTTACTAAAATAACACTAGTGTTCCATTGAGACTGGTATACTCTTTGTTGGTTTTTCTGGAATTTCTGGGTTCAATTTCAAGATCGTTTGAGTTTGTTTGAGTTTGTTTGGGCATTTGCTGTGATTGTTGTTTCACACTTCATTCTGGACTGTGTTGAAGAGTGCTTCTGGGCTGAACTGGATGTGTTCATGGCTGTTTGAACTCCAAATCTGCTGTTACACTTGCCGTTGGCTGCTACTGATTTTCTTCTTCTTATTGGATTTCTACTCCCAGGTACATAGTTTGAGCTCACCCTGATGTAACTTCGAATTTGAATGAAATGAAGTCATATTCCCGATCTGTGCTCATTTACATGCTTGTAGTTATAAACAGTCAACTGATGTATATTTGTTTAATTTTAGTTTGTTAGAATTGTATTGAATCAGGAGCTTGTTTTGGTTTGAACCTTTTGGATCTGTAATGGACTGTAAAATTGATTCCTAGCTTAAATTCATGTTTAATAGTTAGATGTTGTAGTTAAACTTAGACTAAGGGACCAACATTCATTCACTTGTCTCTACATTTATAGTTTCTATGTATTTAGCTGCTGAAAATCAAAAGGTAATTGAAACAGGTAGTGGTTCTGGAATTTGGGGTCCATATGTGTAGTAACCCGTTAGCAATGAATTGAAAGTTGATACATCGGCCTTGTTTTGTTGAGTCTCAATGCCAATTGTCGTAGTTCACTTTTTTAAAATCACGTATCATTCGAGTAGTGTTCCGATAAGTCCATCAGTTTGAAATTAATAGGCCGCTGGTTCGTACACAAAAATGCTTAGTTAAATCGTTAGTTTACTCGTTTGAGGCTTACACTTGTAACTATCACGTTAACTTCAAGATGAGCTCCCAGTTGTTTCTTTACTCTTAGTAACATTACGAAACCCATAAATAGATAATTAGAAAGGAAAGTTTGAGCATGCAATTGGGAATAAGCAATTAATTTGAATAAGCACGCACTACTCCTCTTTCTTGCTGGTTACTGAGTGCATGATAGAACTACTTAGCATATCTTCATTCATGTGAACTAGAATTCCGTTTGGGCATATTGATCAAGGCTCAGAAGACTGACTAAGGTCGTTGGGCTTCAGCTTTCCTGATGAGGCCCGGGTCTTGTTTTGGATCCCTTATCGTTTGGGCCGGGGCCAAGGCTTACGTTCGGCTTATTTCTTTCGTGGACTAAGGTTTCAAATTATATCATTCGGGCTTAAATTATGCTTGATGGCACATTTAATTTAAAATTATTGCTCGGCTCATATTAGGCTAAGGACAAATTAATTAGGATTTTTTTCTCTTTTAGAGATAACAAAAATAGAAAAATCGTAGTCACTTTAGGATCGGCCTTTAAATAAAAATGATGAGACGAGCCTCGCCGAATAAAAATATAAATTGCGGGGCCCTCAATAAATGGCTATAATAAAATACGTAGAATTCGGGATGGGCCGTTTAGCGAATTT
>MU778287.1:50363-89979 GCA_026770625.1 Nicotiana glauca
AACAAAAATAGAAAAATCGTAGTCACTTTAGGATCGGCCTTTAAATAAAAATGATGAGACGAGCCTCGCCGAATAAAAATATAAATTGCGGGGCCCTCAATAAATGGCTATAATAAAATACGTAGAATTCGGGATGAGCCGTTTAGCGAATTTTATGGCTTTCTCGAAAAATAATAACGCGCTAGTCTCTTTAGGCACGTATTTTAATAACATTACCTCCCTAAACTCGGGTGCACATTTATGTGACCCAAATCCAAATCTCAACGATGTTGAAATATGTCAAAAACTGCGGGTGCATTGATGTGATGTGGTTCGAGATGTATTTTCACGACGTTGCAATTCTCGTAAAAAATAATAATAATAAAAGCAGTGAAAAGTTAAAATTTGCATATAGGTTCAACATGTATTAAAATCAGATAATTTAAGCCAAATATAATAGTTGAGCGACCATGCTAGAACCACGGAACTCAGGAATGCCTAACACCTTCTCCCGGGTTAACAGAATTCCTTACTCGGATTTTTGGTTTGCGGACTGTTAAACAGAGTCAATAATTTCCTCGATTCAGGATTCTAAACCTGTGACTTGGGAAACCATAAATCTCCCAAGTGGTGATTCTGAATTAAATAAATAAATCCCGTTTCGGTTGTCCTTTAATTGGAAAAACTCCTTACGCCCCTGCGGGCGTAGTGAAAAAGGAGGTGTGACAGCTCTGGCAATTCTGCTGGGGACAACAACCCAAAACTTTTGGTTCAGGGTTCAGAATTCGAGCTCAGTTAAATTGTTGTATTTTGGCTTTATTTATTATCTTATTTTACTATATGATTGGGCTTAAATGTGCAAATGATGCTTTTTACCGCTTTGATATTATTTGAACTGTATATATAGACTGTGCTGAAACCTTCTCTTCTTACCTCCGGGGATGTGCTTACTGGTTGAGACTCCCTATTCTGTTAGTGTCTTACCTTAAAATAGGAAAGAGGCTCGGAAATGTTACTAAGCTGGCTGGCCTTTTGGTTCCCGGAAAGTAGCTCCTTTCTCGACTCCAGTTGTCCGCTCGGGCACACGGTTTAGAACATATACCCAGGTTTTGAACCTAGAATAACTTGACTTCATGCCGGATCCCTAGTAGGAATGCTTGTTTGCATCATGTTGCATTCGACTTAGGGGACTCAACACAGGGGTTGGGTCCTTCTAGGACAGGCAACCCGAAATGAAAAAGGCCATCCTGCTGCATCCTGTTTGTTTTATGCATTTATTTGCTTCAGACTTGCATGCTGACTGACTTTTGAAAATCGGGAATACGGGAAAATTGAGAAAAAAAAGAAGTGAAAAATAGCAGTATAGAGAAGTAATCACCTATTTTCTGAAAAACCCAATGCCCAAATAGCGTCGAAACTCTGCCAAATTTTGAGAAAATGGAAATGTTTTTTAGTGTGATTTATTTTGAAAAACAAAAGAAAGAAGTCTTGTTTTCAAAATTAGTTTATTTTCTTGGCCCAAACTACTCCGGTTTGATTTTTACCAGATGTGAGATATGTAGGCAACCCTCGTCGAGTCCAACCTTCCCTTTGCAAAAATAGCCAAAAAATGTCAAATTTTAATTGTCGTTATAAATAAGTCGGGTGATGCCATTCTTATCAAATATAGCCGAATTTTCCCGAAAGGGACACCAAAAGGCTCACTTTGCATAAACGATCACCTTTGGTCATTTTTTAGATTTTGGCCGATTGACCTACACAACCTTAAAATCTTCGTCCCCGAGGCACTGAAGGGTCGTGTTTGCAATACCAAGTCTTTTGTCTCAAATTGAAAACAAGAAAAATAGTCATAAATAAGTCGGTGATGTCGTTTTTATCAAAATAGCTGAATGTTCCCGAAAGGGACGCCAGAGGGCTAACTTTGCATAAACATCCACTTTTGGTCATTTTTAAGGTTTTGACCGGTTAGCCCACACAACCTTAAAATCTTCGTCACCGAAGTGCTGAAAGGCCGTGTTCGAAAAAACCGGGTCTTGTATTTTAATTTGAAAAAGAATAGTCAATTTTGTTTTGAGTCAAATAAATTTTACCTTTTACTTAATCACCTTAATAAATGTGCAGGATGAGCACAAACAAAATTGAACCGTTCACAGTCCTTAGTGAGGTCCCTTTACAGCTCCACATGTGGTGGAATGATTTGGGAAGAAGGTAACAAAGAAACAGTGGTGATAATCCCGGGAGGCCTCGTAAATTTCAAGATCAACTCTTTCGCAATTCTCAAGTTCTGGGAGCGCAGAGTCAATAGATAGAGCGACTGTTTCGGAGAAAGACAGAATCAGGGAAAGAATCAAAGATATCAGGGCAGGAAGTGCCTAGCATGTGAGGATATGACCCGTACCACCTTCTTTGTTGCGATTTTTGTCCGCCAGATCATGGAAGAGTGAAAAGAGCAACTTGAAAGGGATCTTGCACTTAAGCCCGCATCAAGGCCGAATGATGCCTCGCGGGCACCAACTTTTGAAGCTTTAATGTATTTTCTATTTTAGAGTCTGTTGTCTGTCTGTTTGTTTTCTTTCGCATCAGAGTGCGTCGGTAATTTTTGAGTTTGTATTCTGTTTTACTTCGAGTCTTGTTATTTTTCTTTTCAAAATGTTTAGTTTGTAGTAGAATGTTTTAGTAATGAAAATTGAAAATTCCCAAAAAAATTGTTTCTTTGGTTTTGCACCTATGGTCAGAACTACGCACAGTCTGATTCATACGGGGACATGATACGTAGGCAATCCACATGAGATTCGACCACCACCACCACTAAAAAAAAAAGAAAAAAGGGAATAAAATAAAAACAAAAAGAAAATGAGAAACAAAGGAAAGTTTGGGAGATTTTCAAAAGGAGCGCAATTATAAGAAGCCGGAATGACGCGCGTAACTGAAGCAAATGCATGATAGAAAGATTTAACTGCCTAGGTGCATTGCATCCCTGATATGTGTTTACCTATCTGTCAAATGCCCTAACGCTAACGTGATGGCTTCATTTTTGGAGTGTTCATAACCAGAAGGGTGGTTGGTTGTGGTTCTAAAGGGACGCTTCCCTGCAACACAAAGTCAAGAGACAATGGCAGAGAACCTCAGAACTTAGTGGGTTGGTACCGATGCCCAAAAACAACTGGTTGAACAGAACAACGGGGTGGTAGAAGAAGTGAAAATATTAAGACAGCATGTGGCAAACATGTATCGGGCATGGATGACTGGGAAAGCACCACCCCGCCACCGCCTAGCTTTCTGGACTCTGTCCTTACCCAAACACCAAACACAATGCTGGATGATCCTCCATATTCTCCATATCTACCTGCTTATGACAGCTTTCCCAGCCACCCGAGTAGCTCCATCACTCACCGTCCAACTGTCTTTTCCCAAAAAAGTCCTCCGGTCACATCCACTATTCTCAACAAAGAACACCTACCCAGAGCTCATGATGCTCAGTATTACCCCTCCGAGGTTACTCATAAGGTCCCCGACTCGCACAAGCAGGGCTCACAAGATGAACCTCAAGCTAAAAATGAAATGTTCACAGAAAGAGAAGGGATAAACAGGGAACCCATAAAGATGAAAGAACCGTCCGTGTCTCCTGACATTCGCCTACCCATGGGGTTTAAAGTACTAAAATTCAGATTGTATGATGGGTTTGGAGATCCAGTAACTCACCCGAAGGTTTATTGCAGTGAAATGAGAAGTGTGGGAGATGACCCGATGATAGCACATTTCAGTGAGAGCCTAACTGGGGCAGCTTTGGATTGGCATGATCGTCAAGATGTTAATAAGTGGCCTACATTGGGTGACATGGATCAGGACTTTCTCCAATACTTTCAATGCAAATCAAGTGTTACCCCAGACCGCTCCTCCCTATCTAAGATGGAAAAGAAGCCAAGTGAAAGTTTTAGGGAGTTTGGGCTCAGATGGAGGGAGCAGGCTGCTCGAGTCCGTCCCCCGATTGTTGAAAAAGAAAAAGTTGAGCTTTTCCTACAAGCCCAGGAGCCCACCTACTTCAGTCATTTGATCTCGGCCTTGGGTAAACCTTTTAGTTATATGACAAAAATGGGGGAGATAGTAGAAGAAGGAATCAAGGCAGGCAAAATCATGAATCATCTGAAAGACAATCAGAACATCCCAGTAAGATTGGGTGGAAGAAAGAGAAACAGAGAAGATGATACCCTTGATCGACCCTTCCAACCTTACCCTCACACCTGTAGACAACATTGTGCACCAGATGATCCTCCCCAATACTACTTCTCTTCACATAACCCCCAAAATTATACGTCACTTTCCTAATATCCAGCTCCACAAAATGCTTATCTATTCCCATGAGCATACCAGAAAACCCCTGGATCAAGTTTCCAGCCCAATCAAGCCTTTAAGAATGAGAGGCTATGGAAGAAAACCTACACTCCATTAGGAGAGTCATATGCAAGTCTGTTCCAAAGGCTAAGGAAATTGGACATGTTAAAGCCGATCCAGATAAGAATGCCAAACACTGTTCCAAAGAAGCTTGACTTTTCTCAACGGTGCGTATATTGCTCAAATGCCCCATGGCATGACATAGAGAAGTGTTGGAATCTAAAGAATGCGATCCAAAAGCATATTGATGCAGGCGACATTGTCGTGCAAAGTCCAGATGTCGCGAACACTGGCCAAAGTCCGTCACCCGTGCATAATGAGACGCATATGGTGGGTATGGTCTATTTTGAAAAAAGAATGTGAGAACTCTTCTAGGAGCCTCAGAGGCCCAAAAACAACTTGTTAAGAACAATGGGATGAAAACTTGTGAAGGCCCTAATATTGTTGATGCATAAGTCAATATCTAAGATGTTGAGCTTGGTAATTGGAAAGACTCTCCATTTCTTGGTCAACCGGAGTGGAGTTTTGGTGGCTTATTTTGTTGTCATTTCTGTTGTCCAGGTTATTTCAGGGTTGTAATCTAGATATTGTCTTGTAAATCAAACCCTTCTATCATTTTATTTTGTCCAGTTTCTTTGGTCATAGTATCTCATTTGGTGTTGTCTAGGTTTGTTCCAAGGGTTGTACCCCAGTTTATTGTGCTTGTTTTATTGTACAAACTCTTTCCCTGTCTGTCTAATGTAATTCTCTATTTTCCATTATTTCTAGACATTTTCTTTTGTTTGGTCCTCTCCTTTTTATAGTTCTTTTCCTACCGACTCTAGTGACATGACATGCGTGCACAGTTTAGGCCTAATCTCAAAAGTTAATCATAAAACCATAGGGAGATGATGACACTTAAAGTAAATAAGAGTAGTTGAGATCATTTGAAGCCCGAACCATGTGGAATCGTGGGCAGATAAAACATAAAGAAACTGTAAATGCAAGTTGGCCAAATTGACGGGGGCAGTTCATAATAATGAGAGTGAAAGTGTCGCCCAAAGGGTGCTTTGTATTTAACAGATGAAGAAAGCAAAGATGTTGATAAAGCTGTCAAGTCTAGCACGATCTGAAGATGTTACGAGTGTTGGTTTAATTGTGTTGTTCGTACTTGGCATGTTTTTGAAGATTGGAATGACGGAGGCATTTTGTTCTGCTATCTAAACACTTTATCCTTCATTAACCCTTTGAGCCTTATTTGTTTTCTTTCATACCCCTCCTTCGGAATTAGTAACAAAGATTAGAAACACAAACATGGAAGAAAAAGAAAAAGAAAAAGGAAAAGAAAACAACAAAAACAACAAGAACAACAAAAAACAACAAAAGAGAAAGAAAGAGATAAAGAAAAGAAAAAAAAAGAAAGAGAAAATTAGAACAACGAGGAATTGGGAACTACGTTTGACCTGATTCCTCAAAGAGGATACGTAGGCGCTTCACGGCTCGGTCATAGTGTAACATAGTGTAACAAAAAATCAAAAAATCCCCAAGCAAGAAACTGGGGCAGAAGTTGTGTTTGTTGTAAAGAAATCTAGTTCCGAAGGTTGTAATTTTGAACCCAGGTTAATTTGTTTGAGCCTTTAATACCCTTTTTTTTCTAACCCTATCAAAAATCCCACATTACGGTCCAAAGAAAGATCTCCCGATCAGTCTTCAAAAGATGCCAAGTCAATGGAAGCCAAGAATAACACTCCGATCCCCAGCAAGAAAATAAAATAAAATGAGAGAGTCCTATCGGTAACACCCCAATCCCCAGCTAAAAAGTAATACAAATGAGAGAGTCTTACCAGTGAAAACCTTCGCAGGCACCATAAGGCGATGGGAGTTGAGATAAATAATGAGAGATACTTGATAGTGAAAACCTTCGGGCACTACAAGTCGAATAAGTGTGAGAATCAGATGGGAAATCACCAAACGGAAATTGTGAAAGGCGATTAACGACGGAGGATAGGCCACAGGTGCATGTCATGACCAATAGAGTTGGTATCCGCGTCGGATAGGCTTTTATTTTATAGTTTAGGAGTCATCTCTTTCCTTTGTCTTTTTATTCTGGTTTTTTTTCTGAGTCTGTTTGGTCAGAGCAAGTGAGAAATAACTTCAAAATTTGCCATCAGCTTTCCAACTATGCAAGACGAGATCTGACTGGTACATCAAAGCGGTATAAGTCAGGAAAGAACAAGCGCAATAAGCTGATAATAGTTAACATGCTTTGAGATTTGCGCAAAATACCCAGGATCGGTCCATATCAATTCATGGACAATGCAACAGAAGGAGGGCCAGGGTGATTGAATCAAGAGTATATTCGATGATGAGATTGACAAAAGGGTGGACCAGTGTCAAGAAGGATATCCCCAGCAGAAATCGAAGGTTATAGACCTTAAGGCCAAGGCCAGTGGACAAACCAAGAAAGAACATCGCGAAGAGCGATGGACATCGTTTGGGAATTCGTGTGGGACTCAAAGGTCGGGGAAATACCAGTTCACAAACAATGCCACAAAAGAAGATATCGGGGTCAAATAAGAGGGGAAAACAACAGTAGAGAAATTTGTGAATAAGGAATCGTCAAGAAGGCCGGAAGTTATCAGCCAAGTTTCAAGATGGCCGGACAACACAGAGCATGGAAAAGAGAAAGGGAAAACCAACCCCAACAGGAGCATCACAACCAACCACCACTTTAAACTGACCAAACTTTTCTTCGATTTGAAACAGGTGCAGGAAATGTTGTTGATAGCGGAAAGGTATGATACAAGGAAGATTATCAAACTGGAGCAGAAAAATTTTCTTCCATTTTGAAAATTTTCCTGAAGTTGGGTACCCACTTGAGGAAAGAAGAAAGATAATTCCCTAGCAGTGTTATCCCTAGCAAAAAAAAAAGCTCCAATAGTTTTCAGAGGAATGAAACACAAGCGTTAAAGGAAGTAACTTTGAAGAAGAAAGATAACACCGGCTGTAAGGGAAGTAGTCTTTGAAGGAGGAAGATAACATATTTTGAAAAAGTGTTATCCCCAGCAGTTTGCAGAAGAATGAAACACCAGTGTTAAAGGGAGTAGTTTTGAAGGAGGAAGACAATCCAAGTTTTGAGGGAAGCAGTTCTGAAAAAATATAATTCAAGTGAGAAGGAAAATGGTTCAGGAGGCAAGGGGGAACAATGGCAATACGAATGCAATTTTAAGTTATAGTTGAGGTCAGGAGCCTGCCTGGAGATCGGAATGGCATTTTATTTTCTAAGTTGTTGATTGAAGTCATGTGCTCGCCTGAAGAACGGAATGACATTTATTTTCTAAGTTGTTGTTGAAGTCAGGAGCCCGCCTGAAGATCGGAATGTCGTTATATTTTTTTTAAAGTTGTTGTTAAAGTCAGGAGCCCGCTTGGAGATCGGAATGGCATTTTATTTTTTAAGTTGTTGTTGGAGTCAGGAGCCCACCTGGAGAGCGGAATGGCATTATCTTTTTTAAAGTTATTGTTGAAGTCAGGAGCCCGCCTGAAGATCGGAATGGCATTTTATTTTGTGAGTTGTTGTTGGAGTCAGGAGCCCGCCTGGAGATCGGAATGGCGTTTTATTTTTTAAGTTGTTGCTGAAGTCAGGAGCTCGCCTAGAGAGCGGAATGACATTATATTTTTTAAAGTTGTTGTTGAAGTCAGGAGCCCGCCTGAAGATCGGAATGGCATTTTATTTTCTAAATTGTGGATTGAAGTCAGGAGCCCGCCTGAAGATCAGAATGGCGTTATATTTCTAAGTTGTTGTTGAAGTGAGGAGCCCACCTGGAGATCGGAATGGTGTTTTATTTTCTAAGTTGTTGTTGAAGTCAGGAGCCCGCCTGGAGATCGGAATGACGTTATCTTTTTAAGTTGTAGTTGAAGTTATGGTTGAAGTCAGGAGCCCGCCTGGAGATCGGAATGGCGTTTTATTTTTTGAGTTGTTGTTGGAGTCAGGAGCCCACCTGGAGATCGGAATGGCATTATATTTTTAAAGTTATTGTTGAAGTCAGGAGCCCGCCTGGAGATCAGAATGGCATTTTATTTTCTAAGTTGTTGTTGAAGTCAGGAGCCCGCCTGGAGATCGGAATGGCGTTATATTTTTAAGTTGTTGTTGGAATAAGGAGCCCGCCTGAAGAAGCGGAAAGGCATACCTTTTTAATTCAAGAAGTCAGTAACCCGACGGAAGAGCGGAATGTTACAACAAAATCCCCAGCATAAATTCGAATTCAGAAATCAGAAGGAAGGCAACAGTGGTTGGAAGAAGGCAGTTCAAGCTTCGAAGGAAAAATAATTCGAAGCCCACAAGAAGGAAATAAGCAGTTCAAGTTCGGTGATCAAGAGAAGACTACGAGCCAAGTCAGAAAAAAGAAACATAAGAGGAGAAACAAGTCAACAGGACAGCGAAGCAACAAGAGACACAACAACATGTCTAAAGATCTAGATAAGATTTTGTAATTCATAGACTATAGTTTAGTCTAGCTTCTTATTTTCTTTTAGAATGGTGTAATAAGGAAGTCAGTAAGCAGTAGCAGCAACAACAACAGTAATAGCAAAACCACAGTTTCATGGTAGTCCCAGCTACCAAAACTTCCCGAACTACATTGACCTGATTCACTTTTAGCCAGGGATATGTAGGAGACCTTTTGAAGCAAAGGTTCGGTCAAATCTTTCAAAAAATTCTTCACGCGGAGTACTCAAACGGGCAAAAATTGCTCGTATCCGCTCACTTTGTCTTTGCACGAAAATTCTTCGTATTTTCGGGCAAAGAGGGGCAGCTGTGAGCACGTGATTTTGCCCTATACGAGAATTACTCCCAAAAAATTCAAAATAAAATAGTTTTGTGTTGTTTGCAACTTTTGTGAATTTTTCGTGATATTTTGCGTTCGTGTGTGCATGTTTATTTGTTTAAATGAATGAAAATACAAAATATGGCATTTGCATTTATGATTTGATTTTTACATTTTTAGTTAATCAAAAAAATTGTTGTTTTGTCAAAAATGAAAAATCACAAAAATAACGAACTTTGCATTTTAGCATTTAAGGTCTAGTTGTGTGATTTTATTTTTAATTGGTACTTCATTATGTGTGATAATTATTGTTTAGTATTAATTAGTATTTTAAGTTAACTTTGGTTTTATAATTTTTGTCTAGGATTTTGGTTTTAAAATTAGGAAATAAAAGGAAGAAGAAAAAGAAATAAATAGAAGAGGAATTAAAAAATCGGACTGGGCCAGTTTTAAAGAGAAAGTTCAGGACCAAACCAAAAGAATGCCCAAACAATCATCCCTAACCCGGCCCAGACCAGCCAGTCTCAGAGACGGGCGAAACGGCGTAGTATGATGGTGAAACTACGTCGTTTCGTCGTCAAAATATCTCATCCGTTCGTCCAATGCAATCCAACGGACCACAACCATCACCCACCCTTTATCCAAACGATGCTGTTCAACCTTTTAATCTGGACTGTAGAATTGGTTTGATCCAACGGCTCGCAAACTCTCCCATAACCCATCCAACAAGACCCGACCCAAGTCCTTCCCAACCCGATCCCCTCAATAGACCAAACGATACCGTTTTGCCCCCTTGTTTAATCTGGACCGCTGGTTCCCCTTGATCCAACGGTCCAAGTTAATTCTCTAAACTACTATATAACCCTAAAACCTTACTCAGCCCCCCAAGCCAAATCCCCCCTCGTCGTCTCAAACTTCAGAGACCAAGCAAACCCTCTACCTTGAACCACCGTCGACCGCCCACTAGAAATCGCCTACGGCGGCGGCCGACGTCCAAACACCCCCAAAATTACACCATAGCTTCCCCTCAACCTCGCCATTCCAGTCCTCCAAACAACTTCCCTCGAATCCCAGTCAGTCTTATCGAATGTTAGATCGAAAAATTGACCTTGAACCCTAGTTCACCCAAATGCCTCAAGTTTTACACCATAGCTCCCTCACGACCTCCTTTGTCCAAATCCATGGTTGTTTCCCCTCGAATCCCAAACCCCCTTCTCGAATATCAGTTTTAAGCCAAGAACTCTAGTGCCGCCATAAGATTCCCTGGTGGCGGCGCCAAACCTAAACTGCCCCAAACTTACACCATAGGACCTCCGTGATTTCCCCACACCAAATCCCATGCCAGTTTTACTCGAATCTTGTCAGAGCCTCTCGAATTTCAAATCAAAGGCAAACCCTAAAGAACCAAACTCCAGGCTGTGTGCAAAGTTAGGAACTTGAGGTTTCAACCGACTTTAGTCGAGTGTTCTCAGTCGAGAACACTTGATTAAGGTCCGTTTTGGCCTCAAAGTTCAATTCGAAGTTCCAAATAGGACAGATTCGTTTGGTCTAAGATTCCGAGGTGTTTTTGGTTCCTTATTTTCTCTTTTGTTTGTGGTTAATGATTGTTTGATTAATTTTGTTATTTTTCATCATTTTTTTTGTTTTTTTTTCAATTACTTCTTCCTCGTCCTATGGACCTTTTTCTGGTCCAATTTTCAACATTGATTTGTTAGTATATCTATTAGGCTGTTGAATCGTTTGAATGTGTTTGTTCTTTTATTTTATTCTAAAGATCAGTATCCGTAATGTTATTGTATCAAATTGTGTTTACTCCGGTATTTGTTTACTGTGGTTGTTGGTTCAGATGGTCGCATTTATGTAATGTTTGTTTCTTTCCTCTCCATGGTCAATCATTTTGTTGTATACGAGTTCAGTATATTACAGTGTTCATTCATGTTGGTTTAGGTTAGAATGATTTAGCTTATTTTCTGTATCTGTGAGAATCAATCTAACCTTAGTAGTTCAGTATATTCTGCCCTGAATCATTGGTTTTATTCTGATGATATTTGGTCTAAACTGAGCTTCTAGCTTGACTTGTTAACTGATTCTTATAGGTTTGAATTGGTTATAGCTGATGTGTTTTGGGGTAGATTCAGTTCATTTTGTTTTCAGTGATTAATCAAGGATTAGTTTAGGTTAATCAGTGGTTAGGTTTGTTGTTAGATCAATTGGTCATAGTTCATGGGGTACATGGGTGAGGCAGGCAATAGTTCAGTAAATCACAGGGGTTTTAGGGGGTAATTTGGAAATTGAAAACTTTTGAAATGTGTTAGTTTAAGTGGACTATCAGGAAGTACTAAAATAATGTATTGTTTAATAAAAGTGGTTAATAAAACATATTGGTATGGGTAAGGGTTAAGGAAAGTAATTAAAAATAGGTCACCATACTTAATTGAATTAAACAATGGTTAAGACATATAGTAGTGGGATTTTAGAGAATATCATGGGCAGGAAATATGTTTAAGTATCCCAAGGGCTGTGAGGGGTTCCTATTTTTTGGGATATAAATGAGAGTCATATTGGACAGAGTTAGGGGGTGATTTTTTTAGAATCAGTGACAAAGTAAAAAAAAGCTAGGCATTCATATTTTTCTGAAAGCTATTAGATAGGGTTCTTCTTTTGGTTATCTGATTGGTCAGTTCAGTTGAAAGGAAAAAAAGAGAGAGCTTAGGAATATAGAACATTGGGTTTAGAAATGTCTCGAACACTTCACTAAAATAACACTACTGTTCCATTGAGACTGGTATACTCTTTGTTGGTTTTTCTAGAACTTTTGGGTTCAATTTCAAGCTCGTTTGAGTCTGTTTGTTTGTTTGGGCATTTGCTGTGATTGTTGTTTCACACTTCATTCCGTACAGTGTTGAAGAGTGCTTCTGGGCTGAACTGGTTGTGTTCATGGCTGTTTGAACTCCAAATCTGCTGTTACACTTTCTGTTGGCTGCTACTGGTTTTCTTCTTCTTATTGGATTTCTACTCCCAAGTACACAGATTGAGATCACCCTGATGTAACTTCGAATTTGAATGAAATGAAGTCATATTCTCGATCTGTGATCATTTACATGCTTGTAGTTATAAACAGTCAACTGATGTATATTTGTTTAATTTTAGTTTGTTAGAATTGTATTGAATCAGGAGCTTGTTTTGGTTTGAACCTTTTGGATCTGTAATGGACTATAAAATTTATTCCTAACTTAAATTCATGTTTAATAGTTAGATGTTGTAGTTAAACTTAGACTAAGGGACCAACATTCATTCACTTGTCTCTACATTTATAGTTTCTGTGTATTTAACTGCTAAAAATCAAAAGGTAATTGAAACAGGTAGTGGTTCTGGAATCTGGGGTCCATATGTGTAGTAACCCGTTAGCAATGAATTGAAAGTTGATACATCAGCCTTGTTTTGTTGAGTCTCAATGCCAATTTCCGTAGTTCACTTTTTTAAAATCACGAATCATTCGAGTAGTGGTCCGGCAATGCCATCACTTTGAAATTAATAGGCCGCTGGTTCGTACACAAAAATGCTTAGTTAAATCGTTAGTTTACTCGTTTGAAGCTTGCACTTGTAACTATCATGTTAACTTCAAGATGAGCTCCCAGTTGTTTCTTTACTCTTAGTAACATCACGAAACCCATAAGTAGATAATTAGAAAGGAAGGTTTGAGCATGCAATTGGGAATAAAAAATTAGTATTTGTTAATTTGAATAAGCACGCACTACTCCTCTTTCTTGCTGGTTACTGAATGCATGATAGAACTAATTAGCATATCTTCATTCATGTGAACTAGAATTCCGTTAGGGCATATTGATCAACGCCCAGAAGCCTGACTAAGGTCGTCTGGGCTTCAGCTATCCTAATGCAGGCCCAGGTCCTGTTTTGGATCCCTTATCATTTGGACCGGGGCCAAGGCTTACGTTCGGCTAATTTATTTTGTGGACTAAGGTTTCAAATTATATCATTTAGGCTTAACTTTATACTTGATGGCACATTTAATTTAAAATTATTGCTCGGCTCGTATTAGGCTAAGGATAAATTAATAAGGATTATGTTTTCTCTTTTAGAGATAACAAAAATAGAAAAATCGTAGTCACTTTAGGATCGGCCTTTAAATAAAAATGATGAGACGAGCCTCGCCGAATAAAAATATAAATTGCGGGGCCCTCAATAAATGGCTATAATAAAATACGTAGAATTCGGGATGGGCCGTTTAGCGAATTTTATGGCTTTCTCGAAAAATAATAACGCGCTAGTCTCTTTAGGCACGTATTTTAATAACATTATCTCCCTAAACTCGGGTGCACATTTATGTGATCCAAATCCAAATCTCAACGATATTGAAATATGTCAAAAACCACGGGTGCATTGATGTGACGTGGTTCGAGATTTATTTTTACGACGTTGCAATTCTCGTTAAAAATAATAATAATAAAAGCGGTGAAAAGTTAAAACTTGCATATAGGTTCAACATGTATTAAAATTAGATAATTTAAACCAAATATAATAGTTGAGCGACCGTGCTAGAACCACGGAACTCGGAAATGCCTAACACCTTCTCCTGGGTTAACAGAATTCCTTACTCGGATTTCTTGTTCACGGACTGTTAAACAGAGTTAATAATTTCCTCGATTCGGGATTCTAAACCGGTGACTTGGGACACTATAAATCTCCCAAGTGGCGACTCTGAATTAAATAAATAAATCCCGTTTCGATTGTCCTTTAATTGGAAAAACTCCTTACGCCCCTACGGGCATAGTAAAAAAGGAGGTGTGACACCAAATACCAAAACTTTCAGAACTACACCGACCTGATTCCTTTATAGCCAAGGATATGTAGGCAACCTCCGAAGCAAGGTTCGGTCAAACTTCTTCAAAATGCTTTCAAATGGAGTTTCAAACGGGCAAAAATTGCTCGTAATTGCTCACTTTATCTTTGCCCGAAAACTCTTCATGTTTTCAAGCACAAAGGGACAGCTGTGAGCACCTAATTTTTGCCCTACATGAAAATAACTCCTAAAAATATACCAAAATAATTTTAATTGATTCTTAAGAGTTTTCCTTATTTAGATGCATTTCATGCATTTTTAATATTTAAAAATCATAAAAATTGTAATGTTTTAATTCCATGCCATATTAGGTTCAATTTTCATGTAGGAATTAATTTTGTTAAGAAAAAAAATCACAAAACGTAGTCATTTCTACATATTTAGATTTTAGCCTTTAAAATTAGCATTTTTCTATAGTTTTAAGTTAATTAGTTGTTTTAATGTTAGAAATAGATAAAGAATTTTATTTCTACAAAATAGATTAATTTAGAATTTTAATTAATTAAAAAAAGGAAAAAACGAATAAAAGACAATAGAAAAAAATATTTGGTATTGTTTATTCAAAATTGGGTCAATCCTTGAATTGACCCCAATTAATTAATCCAAGAATTGACCCCAATTAACTAATCCACGACCAATCCTTTATCCCAAGCCCAAATCCTACCTACTCAATCAGCCCCCCTCACATTAAAAGACCTAGAGCTAGAAAATAACATCATATTTTGGACCCTTTCCCCTTGACACCAAGCGGCGGTCTCATTCCCGATCCCTGAATAGAGAGGGGCAAAAATCTGCTCCAAATTGAAGCTTCCATTCCCTGTTCTCTTCTTCTTCACACACACCCCTATTTGAAAAATGAATATGAAAAGTTACCAAAGCTTTGAAGGAAAACAAATGAAAGCAGAATCTTAATTTCTAAAGGAACATTGACGAAAAATCGATTGTAAGACCCGACTTCTTCTTTCTCTGGTTTGTGCAAGCTGTGGAAGTCGAGTTCATGGCTTTTGTGTGCTAATTTTCGTTGTTGTGCAGCTGGTCTTCTGAGTTCTTCTTCATTTTTTTGAGGTATGTATGTTCGTTCTCTTAGTCTTACTATTGACAAATAATGGTAAAAATGGTACAATGTTTGAAAGGGTCACTGTAATCTGCTGAAATTGATATGTATTTGGAATCCAATGTCATGTTCGAATATGTTTTGGCATCTGTTCCTCATTTGTAAGGCAACTGATTAATTGTGTTAAAGTTTAGCTATTTTTATTCATTCGAGATAGGATCTGAAATTGAAATTATTAGTTTAATAAAATTAGAAGAAGGCTTCAACATCAAACCATGAGTCCAAATTGTTTTAAATAATGTGAAAGGGGCCGTTTGTGCAACAGTTTAGTTTCAATTGAGTAATATACTAGCTTAGCATTTGAGCATCTTCGAATAGCTTTCAGTATACTTTGCCTCTTTCACGTTTATATGGTCATGTGTAAAGATTCTGTGTTGTTACAAGATTTTGGTTGGCTTCATTCTTAAATTCGAAAACAAAATTGGTTGAAAGTTTCTAAGGATCTGATTAAGTTGATTTGAGTTGATTTATTTACTAATCGGCAGTTGGGTAAGTATTTACGTTGGCTGGGATTTCTATATTCTTGGGAAGCCATTAATTTGAGCCCATTCCATAAGTGATTTGCTGAGACAAATAGTCATATGGCAGGCCCATTTCTTATTATTATAAATCCGCTAAGCATTGTTTCATATCAAACTTCCGTTGTAAAAAAAATAATTTGAAAATTCCTTATGCCTTTAGTTAATTAACCAAATCCTTTAATTAGTTGAGGTGTGCCATATTGAATAACACCAATAGTTATGAATCTCAAAACTAAATTTGGACATCCTTTGGGTTAGGATAATTTGAGGTGTGCCGTGCCAAATAGAATCTCAAAATGTGTTGCCCTCATTTAATTAATTTTAATCTTTAGAATTCGAGGCGTGCCATTTAGAAAATTTCCATGGCCCTCGCAAAGTTAAAAAACGTAGTTTCTTTAGGCGCGTTATTAATAATTAACTTCCCTAAACTCGGGTGTGCTTTCATGTGACCCAAATTCAAATCTTAATAACGTTGAATAAAATGTGTTTCGGATTGCGGGTTCATTTCATGTGGCGCGGTTCAAAGACATATTTTAGGCGACGTTAAAATCTTTTTTAAAATGAATAAAAGCGGTTATAAAGTTAAAATGCACATAGGTTCAAACATGTATTAAAATAAGATAATAGGCCAATTGTAATAGTTTAAGCGACTGTGCTAGAACCACGAAATCCGGAGGTGCCTAACACCTTCCCTCGGGTTAACATAATTCCTTATTCAGAATTTCTAGTTCGCAGACTTCAAAAGGAAAGTCGAAATTTTCCTCGATTTGGGATTCAAAATAAATCGGTGAGTTGAGACACCAAAATAAACTATCCCAAGTGGAGACTCTGAATAAAAATAAATAAATAACCCAATTTCGAATAATGTTACTTAAATTGGAAAAACTCCCTATATATACCTGCGGGTGTGTAAAAAGGAGGTGTGACAGGCTCATTACATTCTCTCCCACTTAAACATACGTTCGTCCTCGAACGTACTGAGAAGTGCACTAAAGTAGCCTGAAATTGCTGCTTAACACCTCGTGCACCTACCCGTGCTACCACAACTCAGTTGGGCACATCATCTCGATCGAATCTAAATATAATCTCTTTCATTTAGGCAAATAAGCCTTAAAGCCCAGTTTCAACATCCGAAATTCTCTGCCAGGCCTGCTTTCAACATATGAATACTATATAAATCACCACACAATGCACTAATACAAGATTGAATACCTTTGTTGAACTTACACTATGCACCACATCATTCACAGGATCATAATAACATTCTCTGATCATAATAACCGACATTCCCCTAATCTGATGCTCACAATGCACCTCATGATATATTTAAGTCTTGTCCCAACTTTTGCAATACCGCCACGATGGAAGAGATGCGTGGAAACTCATAACCAACTATTGATTCAATAAATCATTGAGTCTACACCTCTGACAAGAACCATTATCTCATTCTGGAAAAATAATGATCTTTTCTCTTTATTATACTTCATATAATCCGATTGCACCGAACCTAGATTCAGTAATCTCGTCTCACCTAGTACGAACTGCTCAATAACAAGCCACCCAGACCTGACCAAAAGTATCATATGATGCTACAATGTGCCAATTCGCTACCAACTCAAACGTGATACATAAGAAAAACAAACTCAGGAAAGGACTACTCAACTCATGCAGCTAATATGAACTTTCCTCAAAAATTAGAAAATAAAACACACAAAAATTAGAATATAGAGAACTGTACTCAACATCATACTGTTGCAGAGCGCAATCCAATCCAAACATTGAACTCACACAAGGAGATACGCACCGAGCTAAATTGCTCATTATTACTAAACATCGAATATAGGCCACAAGCACGCTAAGTGCATAACACCATCCCTGGGGAGACAGATAGTGCTATAAGCTACAAAACTCAAGCACAACTGAGGTGCTATATATAATCTGAATCGCAAGAGCTATCCTGCTCACATAACAACATCGCTACGCAGAACCTCAATACATAAGAAATTCATCAAGCCATTTTACAACTCACACAGCCCAATATAGTATTACATGAAATAGCTGACGATGAAACAACATCCCACGTCCGAATACTCCTCCATAAGGAACGCTTTTCTAAAATGAACATATCCGGCCCGATATAGGGCCCACCTTCATGTTTAAATCCATCCATAGACCTTAAGTCGATTCTGATCGCACCGTACTAGATAAATAACCTTTCAAGGGTCCGCAATTACCGCTTTTTCTATAACTAACAAGAACAATCATCATAACCGGAGTAAACCTCCATGGTCCACAACCGAATAAATCTAGTGCCCTTAAGGCATAAATTCTCAAATTAGTGACATTACCATAATCTCCATACTTGGTTCAAAATTTTAATTAATCAAGTGACTAAATGTCACACTCATACAATCTCCCCACGAGACACGCTCCCACGACATTCCGCACCAGATAAAAGGTTTGCACATCCATACCTCCGGCCGCACTAACACTGTAAAGCATAACAAGAATTCATAACCAGGTTGCAACCTCTTTCACAAAACACTAATCTCAGGTGACGCTGAAGACCATACCGGCTTACTCTGACATTCAAATCCCTTTCCTGCTCCTTCGAGCTTGGGACATCCTTGCTAATACCGAACCGCAACCTCGATTCCTCACTTTCAATTTTCATGCCTCTCAGTGCACCTAACATGCCAATATGTGAAAGCAATAGAATTTTATCATAACTCCTGAACCACTAATAGAGTATACATTTCATTATCCATAACCTTTTACTTAACTCATTCCAAGAGAACCATAGCAACACGCAAATAACTTCTCATAACCATGGAACATTCAAATCCTCAAGTAGTGGTCCAGACCACCATAAACCTTCCGGGATCCGCTTACACATACATGCCATAATACTTGAATACTTCCAACTAAAATCAATTACGGCGACCATCGAGCCTCACACGCACCACCACAAATCACACAACTTAATCATACTGAAAAAACTGATTACCGCTACCAGTACACCAATTCAACCATGGTTAACCAATCTAACTTCTTTTGATTCATCCTTATCTTGTCTCAGAGTTAATATTAGCTCCATTCCTTACATCATAACCTAAATTCACACTCATCTTGAGTGACCCCATTCCATGAAACCACATTGTCTCCAAATCCATGAACCGTTTCATACCCTCCCTGCACACACATTCTCATCTTCAACTGATACACCCATCTTGATAATTTACGAATCCGAAATCATCTTCTCTCTTTCTTCCAAATGCTACACCGCAAGCCGAAAGTATCATAGAACTTCCTGAGCCTCTTATCATAATCCGCTACAAAATCTCGATCCTTAACTATACTGCGGGCTTGAATCCTTAGGCAACCCATTTTTAACCTTTGAATCCACTAGGACCGCTGTTGAGAGTCACCCACTCTGGCTTGACCCCAAATATAATCAACTCCAAGGATCCACTGGCATATGAACACCCATCTTCATGGTGCTCAGTTGAATTACTTCCTTATAAATTACCTCCATACGACACACAAATCCTGAGTCTTCCCAAATCCTGAACTTGAGACAATAAGGCCAGCTATAACACACCTTTACCAATTCCTTTGCTCAAATTTCCACTTATGTTCTTTTCCCCTTAGCCGAAATAACTTACCAATATGCCGATAATACAAAACCTCACAAGAAGATAACCATACAACCCAATAGTAGGCGGCGTGACTCTCCCACTTAGCTTGAAACTACCATTACACAACTCTAGAACCCGCCAAGATTCCTTATCTCTTATTAACATAACCTTGCGTCATCAAACCGCCAAATTCCTCGAAATCCTTATGTAAAAACCTTTATGAATACTCTGAACCATTAACCACATTCATATGATCGATCTCCTTACCATAGCCGGTAGAATCCTTCATCAAAGCTTCGCCAACCATGTGACCGTTGATCTATGATAATAGGCTAAATCTAGGTAATTTAGCTATTGTTTATGCTCCCACTCGATTATATTCCAATGTCATAATATGGTTAATTGATGAAAAATAGGCTCTAATTGTGAATTGTATACATTGCAGGATGAGGAGCTTATGTGATGCTTTCAAGAGGCTATTGGAACGATTTATGAGCAAGAACGACCCCTCGGAGCTGAGTACGCACGAAGACGAGAAAGATAATCAAGAAATGGAAGACCTGGTCTAGAGCACCCAGGTGTGCGCCCGCGCTAATATTAGCGCAACCAAAACAGAAAACATTTCAACTAGTGCGATCAAATGCGCGCTTAGGTGCGCGACGACGCTAGTCCAAGTTTCGAAAATTATTTGTTAGGGGAAAAATTGGAAGTCTGGGGGTAACTCCACTAAAACCATAAAAGGACAAGCTAGCTCAATGATTGAGAATCTAATTTTTAGAGAGGGAAAAGGGAGGAGACTCATCTTGGAGAAGGAGGAACATCAACTTGGAGCAAGGATTCAAAGAGTTCTTCTAAACTTTCTCTTAGTATTTACTTATATTAAGATCAAGACTTTTGTGGTTGATATTTGTATAAATATGTGTAGATAAGAACCCAAAATATTCTGGGGTCATGGGTGTTAGATGATCTTGTTATTTGAAGCTTAGATTGAAGATCTTGAATTTATTGTTATGGGTTATTTATTTGATTTTGCTTTTAATTATTTTACTGCGTAGCTAACAGTGAAATACTATTTACGAATCTTGAGTTAAACTTGAAAAAGGAAATTTTTGATTGCAAATAGAATCAAATAGAACAAGATTAGAATCCTGGGCATCGGGTGCAAGATTCGCGATTAAGATAGACATATATTTAATTGCCTTATTTGGTCTAAAAATAGGAATTGTAAATGAATTCTTGTTAATATTAATACCATAGACATATAGGTATTAATTTAACTTGAATAGGAGCATAAGAATTCGACATACTCTTTTGGGTATTATCAACCCTATAATCAATAACCCAGATAATTCAATAAATCAATCTTAAGCTAAGAAAGTAGTATGATCTCTAGCAAGCCCATGACCCTGGAATATCTTTTATAAAAATTGTTATCAAAATATTGTATAATTGTCGTAGTAATTTTGTGTTGTATTATTATTTAATTACTAAGTAAATTGTAAATTGATTATTTATGTATTTTGAGATAAATCACCTTGAACTGATAGTTGTTTGAGTCTGCATCAGTCGATAAGTTGATCACAATTCCTCGTGGGAACAATACTTTACTTACTACTATATTACTTGTCGATCGCGTACACTTGCATGAGTGTTTTGGTTGCAACACGTTTTTGGCGCCGTTGCCGAGGAATTTTGAAATTAACTACTTGACTGAGCATTAATTTTTAGTTTACTTTGTTTGTGTTGCGCAGGCTCTTCTCTTGAATGCAGAGGAGTAGAAGCACAAACAATCTCTTTCCTCTTGATCCTGATATTGAAAGAACGCTTCATAGAGCGAGGAAAGAGTTGGAAGCTAGATACAAAACAGAAAAAGAGTTGGACATTCTAGTTCAGCCACAGCAAACAGTGATGGCAGGTAACAGAGAGCGTCCGGTAATAGAAACTGCAAGGCCAAACTTTGCTAATATGACTCAGGCGATTGTGAAGCCTGATATCACTGGTCACTTTGAGCTTAAACAGTACATGGTGCAGCTAATTCAGTCCACTAGGCAATATGTAGGTCTATCTCATGAAGACCCACAGAGGCACATTCAAAATTTTTTGGAAATAACGGATACTTACAACTATCCAAATGTTTCCAAGGACTATGTCAGGCTGACCTTGTTTCCTTTTTCATTGTTGGGGGAAGCTAGAGAATGGTTGCAGAAGGAGCCTGCTAATTCAATCCATACTTGGGATGATTTAGCAAAGAAATTTTTAATCAAGTTTTTCCCCACTAAAAAGACAAAGTCTTTGCGGAGCCAGATTCTTCGGTTTCAACAATGGGAGGGTGAGACTCTTCGCCAAGCCTGGGAAAGATACAAGAAACTACTCCGAGACTGTCCACATCATTGTCAGACTGATGAGGTATTGGGCCATACTTTTGTTGATGGATTAGATGAGACTTCAAAGATGATTCTTGATTCAGCTTGTGGAGGTAATTGCATGGCGAGACCATATAGTGAAATACAACTTCTGCTGAATAACATTACTGCTAATGATCATAATTGGCAAGGTGAGGGAGAACCAAGGAGAGCATTGAAACAGAAAGTAGGGGTAATTGAACTTGATGACATTTCCGCCATGAGAGCATATATAGCAAAATTGGCAAATCAAATGACTAGAATGACAATGGGACAGAAACAACAAATACAACATGTTTAACAAATGTCTATTTGTTGTGAAGTGTGTGGTGACAATCACACAAATGATATGTGCCCCACAAATCCTGAATCTATTTATTATGTGGGGCAACAAAGCAGAGGTCAGATGAACCAACAAGCACAATATGGGAACACTTACAATCCAAATTGGAGGAATTATCCAAATTTCTCTTGGGGTGGAACTCAATCAAATCAAAATCAACATAGACCCCAAGGAAATTTTAATCAACCTCAAAGGCCACCGCAGCAAGTAGAAGAAAGTACAAATGATTTGTTGAAGAAATTGCTGCAAGACAATCAACAACTCAGAACTGACTTCAGAAATCTTGAAAGGCAAATGGGACAGCTGGCTGCAAATCAAAACACTAGGCCTGTAGGTGCTCTTCCAAGTGATACAGAAAAAAATCCTCAAGTGAGTGCAATCACATTGAGAACAGGAAGGGAATTAGAAGAAGTTCCAAAGAAGAAAAAAGACAAGCATATACCTGAAGGTGAATTAATTCCCAAAGCAGCACATGAAGCAAAGAAAGATGATGCAATTTCAGCTCCTGTAAAAGTTCCAAGACCACCACCGCCTTTTCCACAAAGATTGCAGAAAAAGAATGGTGATCGTAGGTTCAACAAATTTCTCACTATGTTGAGTCAGATTCAATTGAATATTCCGTTGGTAGTTGTGATTCGTGAAATTCCAAAGTATGCCATGTACATAAAAGATACTGTGGCTAACAAGATGAGATTGACTGAATTTGAAACAGTTGCACTTACTGAGGAGTGCACGTCAAGGGTCCAAAATAAGCTTCCTCAAAAGCTTAAGGATCCAGGCAATTTTACTATCCCTGTGAGAATAGGTAATACTGATGTAGGACATGCACTTTGTGATTTGTGAGCAAGCATAAATTTGATGCCATGTCTTTGTACAAGCAATTGGGTTTGGGAGATCCAAAACCCACTACTGTGATGTTGCAACTAGCAAACTGATCCATAGCTTACCCGGAATGAGTGATTGAAGAAGTGCTGCTGAAGATTGGAAAATTTATTTTCCTGACTGATTTCATTATCTTGGATTTTGAAGCTGATGAAAAAGTTCCTATTATATTAGGAAGACCTCTCTTGGCCACAGGTGATGCTATAATTAAAGTAAGAGAAGGAAAAATGATCATGAGAGTTGACAATGAGGAAGTTGTTTTTAATGTATACAAGGCAATTCAACTTCCTCACCATTATGAAGAATTGTCTATGATATCTGTCATGGAAATGGATGAGCAACTTATTGCCCCAAGTGTATATTTGAAGGATTCTTTAGAGAAGGCAATTGTGTTGTTTGATAGTTTGGAGATTGATGATGAGGTTGAAGAAATGAAACATATTTTGAATGCATCATGTGAATATCTGAAAGGATTAAATCCCTTTGAACCTTTGAACAGGCCAAATGGCCCTCCTCCGAAGCCATGAATTGAAGAAGCTCCAAAATTGGAACTAAAACCTTTACCTTTTCACTTTCATTATGCTTATTTGGGTAGTTCTGATACATTACCTGTTATTATTTCTTCTGACTTGTCTTAATTGCAGGAGAAAAAATTGCTGAGAGTACTTCATGAGCATAAAAGAGCAATTGGATGGACAATGTTTGACATAAGAGGTATTAGTCCAGCTTTTTGCATGCATAAAATTTTCATGGAGGAAGGACACAAGCCGAGCATAGAAAAACAATGCTGCCTAAATCCCAACATGAAAGAGGTGGTAAGAAAAGAGGTGATTAAATGGCTTGATGCAGGTATTGTATTCCCTATCTCTGATAGCAAATGGGTAAGTCCAGTCCAATGTGTTCCAAAGAAAGGAGGAATGACTGTAATCAGAAATGAAAACAATGATCTAATTCCCATTCGAACGGTTACTGGGTGGAGGATTTGCATAGATTATAGGAAATTGAATAATGCCACCCAAAAAGACCATTTTCCTCTCCCCTTTATTGACCAAATGCTTGATAGATTAGCTGGACAGGAATATTACTGCTTTTTGGATGGATATTCGGGATATAATCAGATTGTTATAGCCCCTGAGGACCAACAGAAGACCACGTTTACATGTCAATATGAGACATATGCATTTAAAAGAATGCCATTTTGTCTCTGTAATGCACCTGCAACTTTTCAAAGGTGTATGATGGCTATTTTTACTAATATGGTTGAAAGATTTGTGGAAGTATTTATGGATGATTTTTCTGTATTTGGTTATTCTTTTGATGATTGTTTAATGAATCTTGACAAGGTACTTGCTAGGTGTGAAGAAACAATTTTGGTACTGAATTGGGAAAAATGCCATTTCATGGTAAGAAAGGGTATTGTCTTAGGGCACAAAGTGTCCAAGAATGAATTGCAGGTGGATAAAGCAAAGGTGGAAGCAATTGAAAAATTACCTCCATCAATTAGAGGCATTCGCAGTTTCTTAGGTCATGCAGGTTTTTATCGTCATTTCATTAAAGATTTTTTGAAAATTTCATCTCCGTTGTGCAGGCTTCTTGAGAAAGATACATCCTTCAAGTTTGATGATGCTTGCCTGAAAGCATTTGATGAACTGAAAAGAAGATTAGTTACTGCACCAGTTATCATTGCTCCGGATGGGAAACTTCCATTTGAATTGATGTGTGACGCAAGTGACATAACCGTTGGAGCTATTTTAGGGCAGTGGAAGGAGAAAATCTTTTACTCTATTCATTACGCGAGCAGAACTCTCAATCCAGCCCAAATGAATTACACTGTTACTGAAAAAGAGTTACTTTCATTAGTATGGGCATTTGATAAGTTCAGGTCCTATCTAGTAGGGACCAAAGTCATAGTCTACACGAATCATTCAGCTATCAGGTATTTATATGCAAAGAAAGACGCCAAGCCAAGACTAATCTGATGGGTTCTTCTTTTGCAGGAGTTTGACTTGGAAATCCGAGATCGAAAGGGAACAGAGAATCAGGTTTCAGATCACTTATCCAGGTTGGAAAATCGAGGCCATGTAACTGAAGGGGAATTAATCAAAGAAACATTTCCTGATGAACAGTTACTAGCCATCGTGTCAGATGAAACCCTGTGGTATGCTGATTATGTGAATTTTATTGCAAGTGGGGTGACTCCACCAGATTTCGCAGCCGATCAAAGAAGAATATTTTTACTTGATGTGAGGCTCTACATGTGGGATGGGCCATTCTTATACAGGCTCTGTGCAGATCAATTGGTGCGGAGATGTGTTCTTGAGGAGGAGATGAATGCCATACTTCATGATTGTCATGCTTCACCATACGGAGGTCACCATGGTGGTGATAGGACCGCCCAGAAAGTTCTACAATTAGGTTTCTATTGGCCAAAATTGTTTAAGGATGCACATGCCTTTGTTAAAATGTGTGACAGGTGACAAAGAACCGAAACGATCACAAAGAGGCACGAGATGCCACTGCAAAACATTCTGGTAGTGGAGCTCTTTGATGTGTGGGGGATCGATTTCATGGGACCGTTTCCACACTCTAATGGTCATAGATACATCTTGGTGGCAATCGACTATGTTTCCAAGTGGGTGGAGGCCATTGCTCTTCCCACTAATGATGCAAAGGTTGTGGTAAGTTTTGTCAAGAAGCACATCTTCACACACTTTGGAACTCCAAGAGTGTTGATCAGTGATGGAGGTACGCACTTCTGTAGCAAATTTCTGAATAATGTCCTTGCAAAGTATGGAGTCAAGCACAAGGTGTCCACCGCCTACCACCCCCAAACAAGTGGTCAAGTGGAAGTATCGAACAAAGAGGTGAAGCAGATTCTTGAGAAAACAGTGGGTGGAAATAGAAAGGGCTGGGCCAACAAGCTAGACGGCGCATTGTGGGCGTATCGCAATGCATACAAAACTCCCATAGGTGCTTCTCCGTAAAAATTGGTTTATGGGAAGGCATGTCACTTACCCGTTGAGCTTGAACACAAGGCCTATTGGGCCATTAAAAAGCTGAATATAGATGGAGACTTAGCTGGTGAGAAGAGATTGCTGCAACTCAACGAGCTTGATGAATTTCGGTTGCATGCATACGAAAATGCAAAGTTGTATAAAGAAAAGATAAAAAGGTGGCATGACAAGCACATCCACCATCGAGAGTTTGAGTCAGGGCAAGAAGTTCTTTTATTCAACTCGAGATTGAAGCTTTTTCCCGGAAAGCTTAAATCTCGTTGGTCAGGCCCTTTTGTTGTGGTGAGTATGAAGCCTCATGGCGCTATGGAGTTGAGGGATATGAGTTCAACGGGTACGTTCTTGGTAAATGGCCAGAGGATAAAACATTACTGGGGTGTTGATATTGCACGTCACAAGACCTCGATGGATTTGACGGATGCTTGAGAATGTGTTGAGTCGTGCCACGATGTTAAATAAAGCACTGGTTGGGAGGCAACCCAACGATAGTATTAGTGTTGATTTTGTGTTTTAGGAAGTGCTAATCAATGCAAGTGACAATGGGCAAGTACTAAGGCCATCGAACGAGGTGAAAACAGGTGAAAAATGAAGAATTTTTTTCCCAAGTGCGCGCCGCGCATATGACCGCATATTTGGGCGCGCTAATCTTTCCAGGTTTCTGTCTTGGGCACGCTAGAACTAGCGCGACCGCACACCTGGGCACGCTAGTTCCGTCAAATTATCGCCCATATTTTTTAGTAGTTAAGTTTTTTTTTCTTCTTCTATTTTGTTAGGGTTTTAATCCCCCCCCCCCCTTTATTCTAATATTCCCCATCGAATTCCTCTTCTACTTCCCAACCCCTCTTCTACTCCCCCCAAACAAACATCACCAAACCCTTCCTCCATCACCAAAACTCCCGATTTCTTTACCTCCCAAGCTCAACCTTCTTCCTCTCCAACTAATTTCTCTACTCACCATCATCTCCCATTACAGGTATGATCCCTAGTTTCTTTTTCTTCTCTTATTCTCTTTTTATTTTTTAGTTTTTTTTGTATATTTAAATGTCATTGTTGTAGTAGTTGTTCTTTGGTTTTGTTTAGAGAAATTAGTGACATGTGTTTTGGTGTTGGTAAATGATAAGTGTGGGGTGGAATTCCCCTTGATTTGTGATTTTGGTGAAATTTTGTGGTAGATTATTGTTCTAACAAGCTTAAAAGGGGTTGTGAAAGAATAATGCCCACAAAGTGTTTGTGGAAATGCCCCCATTGAATGTGATTATGTAATTTGTGACCACATATGCATGTGAAGTCTGAGTAACCGCATCGCATCACAAAATTTTGATTAGGCTGAGCTAATATGTCCCTTTTTGTAGATATCATGAATCCATCTAGGAAAAAACACGCCACATGGGCCTCATCCAGCAGCCAGGCTGGTTCGTCTAGGTCAAGAGAGTCTGCACATGTACGTCCCTTTGATGCTACCAGGTTTGTTTCGGCCAAGGCACAAGACCGCTTTGCAGAAAAGGCTCGTAAAAAGCCATTTCCGGAAAAGGGTATTCACATTGGACAACTCCAGTGCCACTGCCCGCACATGTACAATGAGTTATTGAGACGAGGGCTACAAACCTTCATCAATGATTCCGATGAGGGCAATGCCATGATTGTGCAGGAGTTTTATGCAAATGTACCGGAGCATGTTAACGGAGTGGTCACGGTGCGCCGAAGGGCGGTGACTACTTCTATTTAGGCAATACGGGTGGCCTACCAGCTACCCCCACCTTCGGGTGCTTATGATGACTTCTACGAGTACGGCCGCAACCCCACCAATGAAAAATGGGCACGATTCTTTGAGACAATTTGTGTGCCCGGAAAAGAGGTGGTTTGGATGGACTATGGGAGAAATTCCACTCCTCAGCACTCACCTTTGAAGGAAAATGCTGGCTGCACCTTATAAACAATCGCCTAATCCCATCTCATAATACTACACATGTCAATTGACTCAGAGCTGCTCTGATATGGTGCTTTGTGAATGGTCACGACTTCGATGTGGCCAAGGTTATGCATGAAGAAATATTCATCCGCAACCAAGTCAAAAGGTATGATTTCTTTTTCCCTTCCTTAGAGACTCAACAATGCAGGGTAACTCAGGTGCCCGAAAATCTAGCTGTGGATGGATTGGTAAAAAAGGAGGGTAAGTTCTGGGCTGATAAGGTGACAACGGGTAAGGAGCCGGAAGTAGTAGCAGAAGCGGTGAAGAGTAGTTCTGTTGATTCTGATGATGAGGAGGTTGCTGAAGAGAATGTGGAAGCCGCACCACAGGTTCAGGAGCAAAATGTGACAGTTATAGGTCCATCTGGGGCCACAACATCTTCAGGAGCCACCCGGGTGTCCCGTTTCACTTCTCTGGAGCAGGATATGGCTGGTTTGCGCACCCGAGTGGATGCGATAGCTGACCGAAAAGAGAAGTCAGAAAATAAATTCATGGGCTAGTTGAGAGCGTTGGCGAGGGGATGCCACGTCAACACATACACCGGCTCCGACCAGGAGTGAGCCGTCAGGGGAGTCCTTTTAACCTCACTGCTATTTCATATTTTAAGCCATGGGGACATGTCTTCATTATTAAGTGTGGGGTGGGGCACTTCGTTGTATGTGTGTAGTTGTATAATATGAATGTTGCTTTTGTTTTGTTTTATTTGATTTGGATAGATTAGCGTTAAGTAGGAATCATTAGTTAATGGTTCATCCCGACGATAGATCCCTTTCGACGGGGTTCTTGAGGGACTAAGTCGAAGAAAAATTTCTAAAAAAAAAAAAACCAAAAAAGATTTTTATTTTTCTTAGGTAGTGTAGCAATTCCCCCTTGGTTTTTCTTTAGACCACGATTCTTTTCAAGGGTTTAACTTGAACCGGGTATAGGTAGTTTTTATTTTATTTTATTTTGTTTTCTTTTTAATTTGTAGATTAGGTTAATCGGCTACGAGCTAGAAAATTCAAAAGAGAACCCATAGCGTTGACACACCTGAACACAATAGATCCTAGAGTGTAAATTACTCTTATTTGTTGAATCTCACTAAAGTGCCTTAATCTGTATGTTGGTTACTGAATTGAATGCTCGTAATGGAGTGTCCTGATGAGCTGATCTGAAACAAGTCATGTGCCATGTGTGGTGAGGTCTTTGTGTAGTCCATGTTTTGTACTTGTGTCTAGAACTTGCCCGGTATGTGAGTTAAAGCGAAATTTGAGGTGATGCTCTGTTTGAAAAATGACTTTAGACTTTTTTTGATCTTTTTGAGCTTAATTGCTTATCACAAATAAAATTCATCCCTAGTTAACCCTTTTGAGCCTATAGACTTTTGTTTGTCATCCACATTACAAGCCGATATCCTTTTTGTTCTTAATTGATATCTTTAACCCTTTTGCGACTTAAAGCACATCAATTAGATGAGCGCTAAAAGAAGTAAGAAGGAACTAAGTGAGGGGTGGCTTTTGAGTGGAACCAATGAAAAGAAGAAAGGTGAATGTGTTTTGTAAATTAATACACCACTAGTAAAAAAATAAAATAAAAAAAGAGAAAAATTGTTGTCTTGTTCCAGCTAGAGGGTATGAATTAATGTAGTGCTTAAAGAAGAAGAGAATATTTTTGGGGTGAATTGTTGGGGAAAGTGAAGTGGATTGAAGAAATTGCGCTAAAAATTGCTCATGTGATGTGTTAAAGTGCTTAGGAGGGTTAGTAACTATTACTAAATTTATCCTACGCGTCCCTTAGCCCACATTACAACCATGAAAAAGTGCTAATTGATTTTGGGTCGAGCAAGCCTACATTAGTAGAGATTTACATTAAGGGCAAACTTGTGGTACATATTGCATGCATGTGACTTCTTTTGTGAGAGTGAGTGATTTCCTTGATATATGTGAGCATATGATTCGAATGTGTGAATTGAACTCAATTTTTGTCGAGGATTAGCCATGAATTAAGTGTGGGGAACCTCTAGAAAGTATAATTTGATTGCTCGAGGACTAGCAATGAATTAAGTGTGGGGTGTTGATAATAGACTAAATCTAGGTAATTTAGCTATTGTTTATGCTCCTGCTTGATTATATTCCAATGTCATAATATGGTTAATTGATGAAAAATAGGCTCTAATTGTGAATTGTATACATTGCAGGATGATGAGCTTATGTGATGCTTTCAAGAGGCTATTGGAATGATTTATGACCAAGAACGACCCCTCGGAGCTGAGTACGCACGAAGACGAGGAAGAAAATCAAGAAATGGAAGACCTGGGCTAGCACGCCCATGTGTGCGCCCGCGCTAATATTAGCAACCGAAACGGAAAACATTTCAACTACCGCGGTCAGATGCGCACTCAGGTGCACGACCGCGCTAGTCCAAGTTCCGAAAATTATTTGTTAGGGGCAAAATAGGAAGTCTGGGGGTAACTCCACTAAAACCATAAAAGGACAAGCTAGCTCAATGATTGAGAATCTGATTTTTAGAGAGAGAAAGGGGAGGAGACTTATCTTAGAGAAGGAGGAATATCAACTTGGAGCAAGGATTCAAAGAGTTCTTCTAAACTTTCTCTTAGTATTTACTTATATTAAGATCAAGACTTTTGTGGTTGATATTTGTATAAATATGTGTAGATAAGAACCCAAAATATTCTGGGGTCATGGGTGTTAGATGATCTTGTTATTTGAAGCTTAGATTGAAGATCTTGAATTTATTGTTATGAGTAATTTATTTGATTTTGCTTTTAATTATTTTACTGCGTAGCTAACAGTGAAATACTATTTACGAATCTTGAGTTAAACTTGAAAAAGGAAATTCTTGATTGCAAATAGAATCAAATAGAACAAGATTAGAATCCTGGGCATCGGGTGCAAGATTGCGATTAAGATAGACATATACTTAATTGCCTTGTTTGGTCTAAAAATAGGAATTGTAAATGAATTCTTGTTAATATTAATACCATAGACATATAGGTATTAATTTAACTTGAATAGGAGCATAAGAATTCGACAGATTCTTATGGGTATTATCAACTCTATAATCAATAACTCAGATAATTCAATAAATCAATCTTAAGCTAAGAAAGTAATATGATCTCTAGCAAGCCCATGACCCTGGAATATCTTTTATAAAAATTGTTATCAAAATATTGTATAATTGTCGTAGTAATTTTGTGTTGTATTATTATTTAATTACTAAGTAAATTGTAAATTGATTATTTATGTTTTTTGAGATAAATCACCTTGAACTGATAGTTGTTTGAGTCTGCATCAGTCGATAAGTTGATCACAATTCCTCGTGGGAACGATACTTTACTTACTACTATATTACTTGTCGATCAGGCCATTTTTTCTTCAATTCGTTGTCTCGTCTTTGCGCGCACTTAGATCCAAGGGGTCTTTCTTGCTCTAATGCAACTCGAATCACAACTTTAAGGCATCATATAGGCTCACCATCCTGCAATGTGTAAAATTCACAATTAGAGCCCATTTTTCATCATTTAACCATATTATGACATTGAAACATAATCAAGCGGGAACATAAACAATCTCCAAATCACCTAGACTTAGCCTATTATCAACACCCACACTTAATTCATTGCTCGTCCTCAAGAAATCATACTATACTCTCTAGAGGTTCCACTCAACAATTTCCCTTAACACCTTACACCCATAACAATTCTCATATGCTACACTTAGTATTTAACAATCTCAGCCTCAAAAGTCGACTCTCAAGTGCCAAGCAATATTCACACTTCCTCAAAGTACTCTACATAAAAGTCAAGACTTTCCTTTCCTTCACGAATCACATGCTCTCACAATCACAGAAAAGAAAGTAGAATCAATCCACACATTCGAATTTCATGCTCACATATATCAAAGAAAATCGCTCACACTCACAAAAGAAGTCACATGCATGCAATTGGTACCATAAGCTTGCCCTTAATGTAAATCTCTACTAATGTAGGCTCGCTCGACCTAAAATCAATTAGGACTTTTTCATGATTGTAATGTGGGCTAAGGGAAGGGTAGGATATATTTAAGAATAGTGACTAACCCTCCTAAGCACTTTAACACACCACATAATCAACTTTTAAGCGCAAATTCTTCAATCCACTTCACTTTGACACAATATCACCCCAAAAATGCTCCCTTCTTCTTTAAGCACTACATTAATTGATACCCACTAGCGGGAACAAGACAACAATGTATTCATCTCTATTTTTTTTCTTTTCAGTTTATTCTCTTTTTTTTCAATTTCTGCTAATGGTGAATTATTTTACAAAACAAGTGCACCTTTCTTCCTTTTATTGGTTCCACTCAAAAGCCACCACACATATAGTTCCTTCTTAATTCTTTTAGCACTCATCTCACGATTAAAGTGCTTTAAGAGGATAAAGGATCAAGATAATGTTAATAAAGAACAAAAAGGGTATAGGCTTGTAATGTGGGTGTCAAATAAAAGTCTATAGGCTCAAAAGGGGTAACTAGGGATATAATTTATCTGTGGTAAGCAATTAAGCTAAAAAAGATCAAATAAAGCCTAAAATCATTTTTCAAACCGAGCATCACCTAAAATTTTGCTTCGACTCACATACCGGGCAAGTTCTAGACACATGTACAACACATGGACTACACAAAAACCTCACCGCACATGGAATATGACTCATTCCAGATTAACTCATTGAGACACTCCATTACGAGAATTCAAGTCAGTGACAAACATACAAATTAAGGCACTTTAGTGGAGTTCAACCAATAAGACTAAGCGTTACACTCTAGTTTCTATTGTGTTCAGGTGCGACAACGCTATAGGTTCTCTTTTGATTCTCTAGCTCGTAGCCTATTAAACCTAATCTACAAATCAAAAATAAAATAAAATACAAAAAAAAAAATTACCTAAACCCGGTTCAAGTTTTAAACCATTGGAAAAGAACCGTGGCATAAAGAAAAACCAAGGGGGAGCTACTACACCACCTAAAAAAAAAATCTTTTTGGTATTTTACTAGACTAACTTCCCTCAAGAAAATTTTCCAAAGGATCCATCATCAGGAAGAGTCTTCATATTTTCCATTTTTTTTGTTGATCGACTTAGTCCCTCAAGAACCCCGCCGAAAGAGATCCATCGTTGGGACAAGCCACTTACCTAGTTTAAACTAATAAACTAACTAATGAATACAAACATACAACTACATATATACACTGAAGTATCCCCCACCCCACACTTAAAATGAAGACATGTCCCCAAGGCTTAAGAATTGAAGTAATAGGGAGGTGAAGGAACTTCCCTGAAGGCTCACTCCTGGTCGGAGACAGTGTCGGGGTTCACATAGCATGCACACCCCAAAGCTCTCAGCCAACCCAAAAACATTTTCTCAGACTTCATCTGCTGGGCAGCCACTACGTCTACACGATACCCAACTCAGTCACGGAGGAGCGCAACCCAGCCACCTCCTGCTCCAATGCTGTAAAACAGGACATTCTAGCAGTCCCTAAAGATGAGGCTGCTCCGGACGGTGTTGCAGCTGTTGCGCTGGGCTCATGGGCATGTGTTTTGCCCTCTACATTCATTTGATCAGCCACCCCTTCCTCCGAGTCTTCAGAGCCACTCTCATCCGCTCCACCTGATGTTGCTGGCTATGTCGCAGTGGTGCGTTTGTCAGGTCGGACCTTGTGACCATTTCATACTAGCCCATCCACTCAAAGATTCTCGGGCTCCCGAGCTTTCCTGCAAAGCTGAGTCACTAGAGAGGGGAAAAAGAACCCATACCTTCTCACTGGGCAGCGAACGAACATCTCGTCGTGCATTACTTTGGCTATATCGAAGTCAAGATCCTTCATGAAATATCAAATCAAGGCGGCTCGGGGTGCATTTACCTCCGTGGTGTTTTTGGACGGAATGAGACGGTTGTTAACCACATACAACGAGCTCTTTGCCTCAGGGGATAAAACTGAGTGAAACCTTTCATCGTATTGCATCCATTCCACCTCTTTTCCGGGTACGCAAATTGCATCAAAGAATCTCTCCCACTTCGCATTAGTTGGGTTTCGTCCATACTCATAGAAGTCATCATGCTTAGGCATGGGAGGGGGCAAATGGTATGCCATCTGTATCGCCTCAACATATGCATTTACCGCCTTGCGGCGCACTGTGACCACACTATTGTCATGCTAAGGCCGATTAGCATAAAACTCCCGCACAACCATTGCATTGGCCCCTTGGCTCGTTTATGAAGGTCTGCAGCCCCCACCTTAACAACTCCATGAACATGTGAGGGCATTTCTGCTGGAGTGAATTCATATCAACCCCCCTCTCTAGAATCGTCTGTTTAGTGGACTTCTCCGCAAAGCGGCCTTGAGCCACGGCTGATACAAATTTGCTACTGTCAAAAGGGGGTGCATGTGCTGCCCCCTATGTCCTGGGTGCGTCGGCTTGGCTGCTTGATGATGGACCTGTGGAGCGGCGCTTTCGCGATGGTGCCATAATACCTGAAAAACGGGGCTACATTAGCAAGGTTTAACACAAAGATGTGACACACTGCAGTTACTCAGACTTCACCCGCATGAGTGATCACAACTATATAGTAAAGGTCTTTGAGGCCTTTCCACAAAAACCTTGTGGGCATTAGGCTTGCACAACCCTTTTTAAGAATTTTATAACATGAGTCCACCACAAAATCTCATCAATAGCACAAATTAAATACCACCCTCTCCACACTTACCACCCACAACACCACAGCATAGTCTTCCAATTCCTCCACATAAAAATCAAAGAACAACTACTACACAACACATTGGACTAAAACAAAAAATCTAAAAAAAAATTAAGTAGAGAAATAAAGAAGATATTGCAACTAGGGCTCATACCTGTGGCGTGGATGGTGGTGAGTAGAGAGAAGACGTGTGTGTGAGCTTGGTGGGAGGAGTGAAATTGTGAGATTGGGGGGAGAGGGAATAGTGAGATTTTGGAAGATGGGGGATTAGTTTGGGGAAATGGGTTTGTATGTTAGGGGCTTTGGGTTAGGCTAAAGGAAAAAAAGGAAAAATAATAATAAAAAAACAACCCCAATCCAGTGATTTCTGGGGCGGGACTAGCGCGATTGCGCTAGTCCAGACAGAATATTACGCTTTTAGCGCGAGCTCTAGCGCGAACACTAGCGCGTTCGTGCTAGTAGCGCAAAGTTTAGCATGTTCGCGCTAGTTTGTGCAGCTTAGGCAGAATGTCGCCCAGTTAGCGCGAACTGTAGGGCGATCGCGCTACTGGGCAACACGTTTTTGCACTTTTTACCTGCGTTTACCATGGTCGATGGTCTTTTCGCCTGCCCTTTGTCACCTTCATTAGTTAGCATGCTACAAAACGTACAAATAACACTACAATTATTGTTGGGTTACCTCCCAACCAGCGCCTTAGTTATTGTCGGGACACGACGGTTACAACAATTCAATGGGTTGCCTCCCATCCAGTGCCTGATTTAACGTCGCGACATGACTGAACACATTGTCAAGCATATGACAGGTCCATCAAGGTTTTGTGACGTGCAATGTCACCACCCCAATAATATTTTATCCGCTGTCCATTTACCAAGAAGGTACCATTGGAGCTCATATCCTGCAACTCCACAGCTCCATGGGGCTTTACGTTTACCACAACAAAAGGGCCTGACCAACGAGATTTAAGCTTTCCGGGAAAGAGCTTCAACCTCAAACTGAATAACAACACTTCTTGCCCCGGATCAAACTCTCGATGTTGGATGCATTTTTCATGCCATCTCTTAGTCTTCTCTTTCTACAATTTGGCATTTTCATAGGCGTGCAATCGAAACCCATTAAGTTCGTCGAGTTGTAGCAACCTCTTCTCCCCAGCTAACTCCATATCCATGTTCAGCTTTTTAATTGCCCAATAGGCTTTATGTTCAAGTTCGACGGGCAAGTGGCAAGTACCTATGGGAGTTTTGTATGCAGTTCGATATGCCCATAATGCGTCGTCGAGCTTTCCAGCCCAGTCCTTTCTATTCCCATTCACTATTTTCTCCAGAATCTACTTTACCTCTCTGTTTGACACTTCCACTTGACCACTCATTTGGGGATGATAGGCTGTGGAAACCTTGTGCTTGACTCCATATTTTGCAAGGTATTATTCAACAATTTGTTGCAGAAGTGCGTTCCTCCATCACTTATCAACACTTCATGGAGTTCCAAAGCGTGTGAAAATATGCTTCTTTACAAAACTCACCACTACCTTCGCATCATTAGTGGGAAGAGCAATGGCCTCCACCCACTTAGACACGTAGTCCACTGCCACCAAAATGTACTTGTTCCCATTGGAGTATGGGAAAGGTCCCATGAAGTCGATCCCCCAAACATCAAAAAGCTCTACTGCTAGTATATTCAGCAAAGGCATCTCATGCCTCTTGGTGATTGTTCCAGTTCTCTGGCATCTATAACACATTTTAACAAAGGCATGTGCACCCTTAAACAATTTAGGCTAATAGAAATCTTATTGTAGAACTTTCTAGGCGGTCATATCTCCACCGTGATGTCCTCCGTATGGTGACGCATGACAGTCATGCAATATTGCATTCATCTCTTCCTCAAGAACACATTTTTGCACCAACTGGTCTGCACATAGCCGATATAAGAATGGCTTATCCAACATGTAGAGCCTCACGTCATGTAAGAATCTTCATCTAGTATCAGGTGTCAATTCTGGTGGTGTCACCCCACTTGCAATAAAATTCACATAATCTGCGTACCACGGGGCTTCTTTTGAGGTGATTGCCAATAACTGCTCATCAGGAAATGTTTCTTTGATAGACCCACCTTCAGCTACATGGCTCCGATTTTCTAACCTAGACGAGTGATCATCCACTTGGTTCTCTGTCCCTTTTCGATCTCGGATTTCTAAGTCAAACTCTTGCAAGAGAAGGACCCAATGAATCAGTCTCGGCTTGGCGTCTTTCTTCTCAAACAAGTATATGATAGCTGAATGATCTGTGTAGACGATGACTTTGGTCCCCACTAAATATGATCTGAACTTGTCAAATGCCTACACCACTGCAAGCAACTCTTTTTCAGTAATTGTGTAATTCATCTGGGCTGGATTCAGAGTTTTGCTCGCATAGTAGATGGAGTGAAAGATTTTATTTCTCCTTTGCCTCAAAATAACTCCCATAGCTATGTCACTCGCATCACACATCAACTCGAAGGGTTGCTCCCAATCTGAGGCAATGATAATTGGTGCAGTCACTAGCCTTCCCTTCAGCTCCTCAAATGCTTTCAGACAGGCATCATCGAACTTGAAGGAGACATCTTTCTCAAGCAACCTGCACAAGGGAGAGGAAATTTTTGAAAAATCTTTAACGAAATGACGATAAAAACCTGCATGGCCCAAGAAACTGTGAATGCCTTTGACGGACGTTGGTGGGGGCAATTTTTCAATCGCTTCCACCTTTGCTTTGTCCACTTGCAAACCATTTTTAGACACATGGCGCCCCAATACTATACCTTCACGTACCATGAAGTGGCACTTATCCTAGTTTATCACCAGGTTTGTCTCTTCACATCTAGCAAGTACTTTATCGAGATTCATTAAGCAGTTATCGAAAAAGCACCCAAACACAGAAAAATCATCCATGAATACTTCTACAAATCTTTCAACCATATCAGTAAAAATAGCCATCATACACCTTTGAAAAGTCGCAGGTGCATTACATAGACCAAAGGGCACTCTCTTGAACGCATACGTGCCATATGGACACGTAAATGTGGTTTGCTCTTGGTCCTCTAGGGCTATAGCAATCTGATTATACCCGGAGTAACCATCTAGGAAACAGTAGTATTCCTGGCCAGCTAATCTATCAAGCATTTGGTCAATAAAGGGGAGAGGGAAGTGGTCTTTTCGGGTGGCATTATTCAATTTTCGGTAATCTATACAAATCCTCCACCCAGTGACAGTTCTTGTGGGAATCAAATCATTATTTTCATTAAGAACCACAGTCATCCCCCCTTCTTAGGTACACATTGAACGAGGCTTACCCATTTGCTATCTGAGATTGGAAATACAATACCTGCGTCAAGCCACTTAATCACTTCTTTTCTTACCACTTATTTCATGATTGGATTGAGTCGGCGTTGTTTCTCTACACTGGGCTTGTGTCCGTCCTCCATGAGGACTTTATGCATGCAAAAAGATGGACTAATGCTTTTGATGTCAGACATTGTCTACCCAAGTTCTCGCTTGTGCTCACGTAGCACCCTCAACAACTTCTCTTCCTGCAATTTAGACAATTCAGAAGAAACAATAACATGTAAGGTGTCAGAGTCACCCAAATAATCATATTGAAGGTGGGGGGCAACGGTTTAAGCTCCAATTTTGGTGTCTCCTCAATTGGCGGTTTGGGGGGTGGCCCATCTGGCCTATTCAAGGGCTCAAAGGGGTGTATCCCATGCATGTAAGCATAAGATGTATCCAGGATGTGCATCATCTCCTCAACCTCCTCATCATTTTCCGTGCTATTGAACAACATAAGTGCTTTCTCTAGAGAGTCATCTAGATATGCACTCGTGTCAAGAATTTGCACATCAACCTCAACAACAGATATCATTGAGAGCTCCTCATAGTGGCGGGGGAGTTGTACTGCTTTGTACACATTAAAAACTACTTCCTCATCATCCACCCTCAAAATCATTTTTCCCTCTCACTTTAATGATTGCATCACTAGTAGCCAAGAAAGGTCGCCCCAATATGATTGGGAACAGTTCGTCAACCTTATAATCCAGGATAATGAAGTCAGCTGGGAAGATAAATTTTCCAATTTGCAGCAACACATCTTCAATCACACCCTCGAGGTGTGCTATTGATCTATCAGCCAGCTGCAACATCACAGTAGTTGGCCTTAGAGCTCCCAGACCCGATTGCTTGAACAAAGATAAGGGCATCATATTTATACTCACCCCAAATCGCAAAGAGCATGACCAATATGAATTATGTGGTGACAATCATATGAGCGACATGTGCCCTACGAATCCTAAATCCATATAATATATGGGGCAGCAGAACAGAGGTCCACCGAATCAACATGCACAATATGTGAATTCTTACAATCCAAATTGCAGAAATCATCCCAACTTCTCATGGGGTGGAAATCAGCAGAATTAAATAAACAACCCAATATGATTAAACCAACTTTGTTAAATTAAACACTAAACAACAACAATCATGTTTCACCCATGACCCTAGAACAATGGGTTTTAGCTACTCATAGCAAGGTTCATCTCAATAATGCTTAATTTCATTCAAAACGTAAAAACAAGAATAAGAAAAGAATAACTTGATGTTGGATTTTCCTCCTTGCCTCTTGCCTCTATGTTTCTTGCACTAAACTATGAAAACCTTGATATCTAATCCTTGGGCGAGCTTGACTTATATAGGTTAAGTGAATTTTCCTCCCGGTTTCCAATTTTTCCCTTATCAGACCTTTTTCGAAACTGGGACTAGCGCGAATGTGCTAATGTTCGCGCTAGTTGTCACGCCTTCTTTTGGCGCGCCCCCTTTCGAGGGTAAAATGGGCGAGGGAGTTTTTCCATTTAAAGTGACAATATTTGAAACGAGATTATTTCGTTTATTTCAGAGTCGCCACTTGGAATAAATTAAAGGTGTCCCAAGTCACCGATTTATTT
>MU778290.1:7889-23200 GCA_026770625.1 Nicotiana glauca
AAAAATGACAAAGCGGGACATTAATAATGCATAAAAATGAAGCATATAAAAATCAGATAAAAACAAAAACAACAGTTGAGCGACCGTGCTAAAACCACGGAATTCGGGAGTGCCTAACACCTTCTCCCGGGTTAACAGAATTCCTTATCCGGATTTCTGATTTGCAGACTGTAATAGAGTCATAATTTCCTCGGTTCGGGATTACACCGGTGACTTGGGACACCATTATTTTCCCAAGTGGAGACTCTGAAATTTAAATAAATAAATCCCGTCCCGACTGTCCTTTAATTGGAAAAACTCCTTCCCTTATTATTATTATATCCCTTCCCGGGATGTAGTATTAATAAGCGGTACATAAGTAGTAAAAAAGAAAAAGGAGGTGTGACAGTGTGGATAGGGTGGCACGCCATGGGTATGTTATCTGGATCGGGTTGCACGCCGCGATAGAGTGATGTTGAGTATAGCTTTCTTTATGCTATTTTTGTATGCCTTGCTCCCTGTTTTCTAAGGAAAGTTCGTATTAGTGTGTGAGATTGGTAATTCCTTCCAGAGTTCATTTTCCTTTTGTATCGCATTCAAATTGGTAGCCTATTAGCACATTGGGGCATCATATGTGACTTTTAATTTTGTCTGGGGTGGCTTATTACCTGAGCAATTCGTACTGGGTGAGACGAGATCATTGAATTCGAGATCAGTGCAATCTGAGTATATGAAGTAAATTGAGAAGCTAAGACCATTATTTGGCTCAGAATGAGGTGATAGTTCTTGCCAGGAGTATAGAACCAATGAATTGTTGTTTCGGCAGTGGTCATGAATTTATGCAGACCTTATCCGTCATGTCAATATTGTAAGAGTTAGAACAAGACCTATGTAAATCATGCAGATCATGGGATGTGTAGTGATTTTCTTTTAGGTGATTAAAGAAAAGAGCTTTAGATGATTAGGGTGTATGATCCTCAGATAATTAAGGAAATAGTACTGCTAATTGGAAATTATTTGATGAGATTATATGTTTCAGAAAAAGGGAAATGTGATTAAGTTAATGGAACTTTGGTAGTAGTGCGGCACTTTCAAGATAGATCGACTGCTGATATTCGAGTTTGCTTGGTGGCATAGAAGAATTTTAGAGTATCTCTCATGATGTGACTGGGTACTAGAGGTGAGTTATATAAGAGAGTGGCGGAATTGGGATCAGATATGGTAATTCGTGTGTTTTATGGGCTTGGAGACTAGAGTTCTCATATACATGTTAGCTTATGATTGTGGATAGCAAAATGTGGGTAAGTTAGTCAGATATTAGTATGTGCTATGATCCAGTTAGTGTGGACCTTCGAAGGATTATTTATCTGTTGTGTGTAACTGGAATTGATGTGTGGTCCATTGGTAGACCTATATGGATATGTGTCCGACATCGAGACGGTTTTGTTGACTTTGAGTTATTATTGGCGAAGGATATGATGATTCAATTGTTTTGAACTATTAGTAATTGGGGACTTGTGTTGTGGAAGTACTGGTGAGTTTGAGGTACAACTCTCTTAGTTGAGTCATTTTTTTCATGATTTGAATATGTTCAGACCATTTCTTATTGGTGCGCGTATTATGCAAGTTGTGACTTAGGCCTGTATTGATGTGTCATGTCACCAAAGTGGTGTGTTGGGTTCGAAGTGATCGTTGGGGTCATTTAATTAATACGAACGGATTTGATTTCAGCATCTTTGATGGGTAAATATCGAGATTCGGTTCAAAAATTTGTTATGGTAATTGCCAGAGGAGGAATGGTCTCATGAATAGTTGATCTGAGCAATGGTTATGGTTATTGCGTGTTTCAATTACAGTTGGCAGTATATGAAAGTGTTGGAATGAGACCTTGGCTAATAAGAGATTTCTATTGGTATTTGGTTGTTCTTGTGGATCGAAGTTATCGCTGCACGTGTTTGAATTATTGGTCTATCATATAATTGCACCTGAGATGGCAGGCATGGGCTATTACAGCTGGTTCAGACTTATCTCGAGTATAGATATGAGGTTCTGATCTTGTGTATAATTTCGAAAAGTGAAATGTGGTTCTATGATTTATGGGCTAGATTAGATAGTGTGATTTTAGTTAAAATGTGTTATCGGACCCATGTGAGATAGGGTGACGTGGGATGATCCCCGGTTATATGTTTGGTAAGGTCATTCAGCTATTGGTTGGCTTCTAGGACAACACTAGGTACGCTCGAGGACGAGCGTTTGTTTAAGTTGGGGAGGATGTAATGACCCGACCCGTCGTCACGTGAGTTACCGCCCTGTTTCCCTCATTTTATGCTTCTTTATACTTAATTAACAGTGTTGGGTGTGAACGAGTTGATTTGGATTGGTTTTGGTAGGAAATGAGACACTTAGTCTCTTTAAGGAAGGTTTGTTTTGGAAAAGTCAACCAGACGTAGACTTATGTGTTAGAGGGCTCGAATTTGAATTCCGATGATTCGGTTAGCTTCGGGGGATTATTTGTGACTTAGGAGTGTGATAGGAAGTAATTTTGGAGGTCTTTAGGCTTGAATTGGCAAAGTTAGTATTTTGGCGATTTCCGGTTGATAGGTTAGATTTTGATCCGGGAGTCGGAATGGAATTCCGAGAGTTGTTGTAGCTTCGCAAATGGGAAGGATTTGTAGGGAATTGCGAAAAAACACATAAGCTTCGCAAATGCAAAGGTTTTGTCGGGAATTGCAAAAACACCGTAGCTTTGCAATTGCGAAGTTTTGTCGGAAATTGCAAAAACACTGTAGCTGGGCAGAATGTTAAGTTCTGAAAATGGAACTTCGTTCCCATTTTCCATTTTTAGCGATTTGGAGCTCGGATAAGGCGTTTCTTGGACAGATTTTCGTAGAGAACAACGGGGTAAGTGTTCTTAACTCAATTTTGGTTGTATAACTTGGATCCATTACTAGTTTTGGCGTTTAATCCGTGAAATTGGATAGAAAAGGTTAGAAAATCCTCTTGGATAGAATCATGAATTTGAGGGTTGAAATGTGATGGGAATCGGCTAATTTTGGTATGGTTAAAATCGTGGCGAGATGTGGAATCCGATGATGTTAATTTTTTGGTTTTTTTAGAAGTGGGCTCGGGGCTCGGGTTTTGCTAATTTCGAGATTTTTACTATTTTTTGATTGTTTTCGATTGGGTATTGTTCCAATGGCATATTGTGATGTATTCGCTCTGATGTTGGATAGATTAGACGCGCGTGGAGGCCGGTTTGACGGGCAGAGGCGTCGCGAGCTAGAGAATTCGCCGGTTCGAGGTGAGTAATGTTTGTAAATGACATCCTGAGGGGTTGAAACCCCGAATTTGCACACCATAGTGCTTTATTGGGATGACTTGCACGCCGGATAGCAAGCGTAGGGTAGAGCACCATTGGGGATTGTGACTTGGTCTGTCCCGATTGATGAAATTACTGCGTATTTGACTGAAACTACTTGTTATCATCATAATTTGGGTTGATTGCCTTATTTGGGCTTCGTGCCAATTATTTGAACCCTTCGGAGATTGTTGTAAATAATTCCTCACTGAATTAATTATATATTTGAACTCAGTCATGTATTTTCCACTATTTTAAAAACTCAGCCAAGTTATTATGCCTTAAACACTCAAAATGATATTTCCATAAATTATTTTGGGGATGAGCATCATGCTTTATTGTTTCCCAAGTGGCTTATGTGATTATGTTGACTGAGTAAGGCCGAGGGCCTATATTGTGAGGATACTTATGGATCGGGCTGCGCGCCGCAACAGTGTTATATTGATATTGAGGCCGGGAGCCTGTTTGAGTACATTGATCTTGAGGCCGAGAGCCTGGTTGATTATTTTGATATTGAGGCCGAGAGCCTGATTGATGCCACGAGATGTCTTGATATTGCGCTTGGGCTGTAGGAGCCCCTCCGGAGTCTGTACACACCCCCAGTGAGCATCGTAGACGATAAATAAATGGATGGCTCGGGCTGCGCGCCACGGTGGGTACCAGAGTGTACCATCATATGCATTGCATTGTACTCATGCATTTGTTCTTATTTTTATTATCAGACATAATATTTCTGCACTCTTATTTTATTGACTTTTATGCTACTTCTTACAATAATTACCTGATATCCTGGTGTTATCTGTTAACGGAGGGTTGTGCCCAAGGGGCTGACTCCTGTGCTTGTTTGCACAACTTGTTTTGCATTCATTTTCTTAACTGTTGGAAAAAGACATTTTCAAAAGAGGTTTTAAACTGAGCTAAGATTTCTAAAGATTTCACAATTTCACTATTTTTCTTAAAGGGTTTACACTGCTCCTATATAATATAATGGCTTGCTTTACGTGATTTCTTACTACTCAGTTGTTATTTACCCTTATTACTCACTGAATTGAAGTACTCACTTTACTCCCTGCACCTCGTGTGCAGTTGCAGGTATTTATTGCCGTGTATAGGTTGTTTGGAGGCAGAGTTGTAAGATCTTAGCGAGGTGACTGCCAGCGTTCGCATCACCTTTTTCTTTATGTGACATTCATTATTCCTGTTCAGTGTACTTCTAGACTTGTAAATGTAAATTTCATCCTTATAGATGCTCGTAACTAGTGACACCCCAATGTCGGGCTGAGTTGGGTTGTTATTATGCATGTTTATAGAATTGTATTGTTGTTAAAGGATTTGATTATTCATCCTTATAAATGACTTATTGATTTATTAAGATGTTAGAACTGAATTTGAGTAAGCGTTGGCTGGCCTTGTCTTCACGGGAGGCGCCATCACGATCGAGTTTTGGTTTTGGGTCGTGACATTTTTCCTGTCTCAAATCAGCAACTAAACATCCTAATAGCAATTCAAATGACAATGAACTTATCAACTAACCAAAATAAATATCTACCTTTAATAGTCCACCCACCAACAACTAAAAATACTACTTTATCTCCAAATTTGATAAGAATGAGCGATACTTAACATAAATCTATAATAACGAAGAATACTCAAGACACTAAAAATTTGATTATGGAGTGACTCTAAGAGTTCAATGAAAAGACCATAACAATAAATAAATCTCTGCCCACACAAACAAGTGTGAGGCTCACCGAGAAATATCAACTTGTGCACTTTAATTAACGAAATCCTTGCCTGCGTCAACTGTTGTCTCTGTAAAAAAAATTAGCGGGGAATAAGTCGCTAGCTCAGTGAGTAAGAACACTAACCACAACCGTTTTTTATTTGGGGACAGGTCATAAACATGCTAGTATTTCAAAAAGAAAATACATAAAAATGCCCTTTCTGAAACAATAAGTAATTTTCAGTCTCATCACGCTTTTCTTATAGTAAAATATAATTAACAATTCAGTAATAAGCTCGGTAACCACTGTATAATATCAGTATTCATATTTTGGGAGGTTTCAATGAACGGATCATGTAATCGGTATAACTGTGCTTTGCAAGAAGTCATATATAATGGTAGTCCCTACTTGAGGGAAATAAGTAACATATTTATATTAAAAAAATTATGTGTAAATCATGCAAGTTATGAAAATACAAATTGCGGTAAGATTACTACCCACCGTATTCGTGCCGAAATACCAAATGCTTCACCTCGAGCAATTCGTACAAACTCCTCCAATCAATCTATAATTAGATAATATCAATCTCATGTTAATTTCCTTGTTTAGGCTAATTCATAGCTAATTTAGAATACTCGACCCTCGAGGTTTCATATTTGACTCTTAATTTGCCGAATTATATTTACCCACCTATGAGTAATTCAACTAGTCCATAATCTATCAATTTCAACTTGTATAATTTATTAATCCAATTTCATAAAGTTCTATTGATTCTTTAGGACGAAAATTCTCAATCATCATGTAATAATTAGCTAATCATTAGAATTAAAATTGAAGATAATAAAGTTTGAAATAGTGTATAGCAGAACCCGAAACACATCGTGTACTCTTTTCTTAACATTGTGCACATAACCTATATTTAATTCATCTCCTTAATATGCATAACAATTACCACCAAACACATTCTGCCCAATTATTAGGTAATTATCATTCCCTAAATTTAAAAGAATAAATCTCGTAGAAGAGTAGTAATTTCTTTCAAGCAGCGTATTTGTTTCTTCTATATCCAATTCCCAGAAGTCATTGCTATATTATTCCCTTGTCTCCAGATAATTGGTAAGATAATTAAAAATTAAATTATGTGTAAGGTTAGTGTCGTGTATAGGGATAAATCCCTGAATTCTAGTTTCCTTCCTCACATTTCTTCTCCAACTATGGTCGTCGCTCACCCGATTTCGCCTCTCTTCGATCTATTTTTTCTTTCTTTCTTTCTTAGTGTTTTATAGCTTCTATTGTTTAGCAGCACCTTTGCCGCCTTTTTGCTCTTTTCGTTTCTCCCATTCTCCTGTTATTTCCCTTTTTTTAACTTTAGTTAAAGACTTATATGCCCTTATTAGTATATAGGGTATTACGTTTCAGTTATGCTGGTTAAAGTTTGTAGCCATTAAATTTTGTCATTGTGCATTTACATTCAAGAACCAACTACTTCTGCTCATACTAGGGCTGTTGCAGCCACTACTGTTGACTACACTTTGAGAAACATAACTGAAAGTTGTAGCGGGGAATATTTACAGAACAGAAAGATTGGCATATCCAGAAAGCGGTACCTTTGTTGCAGAAACTTTAGCTAAGATAAACTTGTAGTTTGATTAACATGTATAATAGAGTAAGAATGGCACCTTGTGGGAGTGGTGCATACCTAGCAACATTGGATCCAACCCACATGGCTAAATGAAATAAATAACTTCAGCTCTAAAGCTGAAGTTCGACAGTTATAAAACAAAAACATCAGCTCTAGAGCTGAAGTTCGCTAGTTACAAAACAAAAACTTCAGCTGTAGAGCTAAAGTTCGCCAGTTACAAAAACAGTCAGCTCTAGAGCTGAAGTTCGCCACGTACAAAAACAAAAACTTCAGCTCTAGAACTGAAGTTCGCCAGTTGCAAAACAAAAACTTCAATTCTAGAGCTGAAGTTCGCCAGTTACAAAAATAAAAACTTCAGCTCTAGAGCTGAAGTTTGCTAGTTACAAAATAAAAACTTTAGCTCTAGAGCTAAAGTTCACCAGTTACAAAAATAAAAACTTCAGTAATGCAAATAGAGAACAAAACTTCAGCTAATATGCTTATGTTCAGCAATTACAAACAAAAACTTCGTCACACTTGCTACTTCAGACCCGTCTACTAGAATGCTGAAGTTTTACGTGATTGCCTTTACTACTTCAGCCCCCTATGCTGAGGTTATGCGAAAAAGTGGGTACGCTAACAATTATTTTTGCTAAGCGGGCACAAGTTAAAACGTGACACAAAAAGCGGGTATAGATACAAATGGCGGCACTTCGCGCAGGCATGAATAACATCATCGTTGAATTTCCAAAATAATATTTAAAAATTTTACCTCCTATAGCAAAGGTTGATATCTTATTTATTATAAATAAATACCCTTTTAACTCATATAGTTACCTTTTAATTTTTATAGCATAATATCTATTTATGGCCACTTCCTACCTTTAAGTCATTAAATACACTGTGTATTATTTTTCTCTCCTTCTTTCTCTCACAAAATTATCGTATAGGAAGTAAACTTCTCTCTCCACCATCTCTCTCTCCATCACAGCTCCATTCTCTCTATCAACGATTCTACACTGATTCATCTCTATTGTCTCTCCCAATTTTTTAGCCAAGCTTGTGGAATAACGGAGGACTTGACATACCATTGTCGAGATCAAACCCCATTGGCGATGCAGTGTTGGCATAATTTATACCACTGAAGCCATTTATTCCCTCAAGAAGTCTAAATGCAGGATTTGCTATAAGGGGAGCTATTGATCCTTCCAAGGATGATAATGGCCCTAAAGTGCAGATCTCAAAATTTTCAAAACAGAAGTGAGACATTCACTACCTGGATGACTCAGAGGGTGACGACACCAGCGGCAACGCCCCACATAGTGGCGACCTGGATATCGGTGGCTTGGGGATAGAGTTTGGGGTTGAGGAACTTGAAGAGTCTGTTACCTTTTTTTCATTGTATTTCAATGTATCTTGTTGTATTCTATGTATTTCATTGTATTCACTATCTTTATTTTTTTCTACTTTTTCAATATATTCACTATATTTAACTGTATTCAATGTAATTATATAATTTCAAACCTTTACTTTGTTTCACTATTTTGTACAACAGTATGTATTTAATGTATTGTAGAATGTATTCATATATTTTTTTAATTAATATAATTTAAGTATTCAGATGTATATATGTATTCAAATGTATCTGCAATATGTATTCATACGTTTTTGCACTATAGATGACCTGCTATACTTCATGTATTCAATGTATTTTTATGTATTTAACTGTATTCAATGTAATTATATAATTTCATGTATAAAATCTACTTGTAAAGATACCACTAAAAAATATTTTAGTAAAGATACCATTAAAAAAAATGGATGGATTGAATCTTTGAAGACTGATCTGTTTTGGGGTGTTTTTCGGTTGAGAATCTTTTCTATAACTGAAAATATAAATTTTGTGTATTATAATTGAGTTTATTGAGTTATATTAGGGGTTTATCTCGTTAATTGATTTACTTACCTTTTTAAACAGCTGAAGACTTTTTTTTCGCAAATTCCGTTACTGCATTAACTTGTGACGACCCAAAGGGTCATTACCATATTTCTCCCTTTTTCCACGCTTCTGTGGCCTTGGAAACCTCATTTTTAGTTGCCTCGATTTGCGTTCATAGTCCGGGTGCGAAACCGAAAAGTTTTTATGTTAAAATATGTGAATTCTATGAAAAATTTGAAGAATTATGATATTAATATTGATATAGTTGACTTTGGTAAACATTTTGGGTCAACGGACCCGGACCCGTGATGTGATGGTCCCAGGAGGTCCGTAGAAAAATATGGGACTCGGGCATGTGCCCGGAGTCGAAATCCTAGGTCCAGAACCCCGGTAAAAGAATTTTTCTGTTAAATTATTTTCTGAAATTATTAAGGAAAAATAGAAATGAAAATGAGCTAGAAAATATAGGTATCGGGCTCGTATTTTGGTTCCGATGCCCGGTACAGATCTTAAATATGCGTTAAGCACTTTCTGTGAAATTTGGTCGAAATCGGACGTCGATTGACGTGTTTTGATGTTATTTTAGCGATTTGATCACTCGAGCAAGTTCGTAGGATGTTATTGACTTAGTGTGTGTGTTTGGTTGGGAGCCCCGAGGGCTCGGGAGTGATTTCGGGGTTGGTACGGAGTGTTTTTGGACTTAGAATGCATAAAAAATTCTGCAATTTTTGCACAGAAACTTCCTTCTTCGCGTTCGCGCTAGCCTCTTGCGTTCGCATAGCTTTGGAGTTTTTCCCCTACACGATCGCGATCAAACCCACGCTTTCGCGTAGCCCTGGACCCAGCCTTCTTCCCGTTCGCAACCTCTCATCGCGTTCGCATAGTTTGCGTTCACTCCTCTTCGCGTTTGCGTGAGGCCAATCGCGAACGCATAGGCCAAAATTATTGGGCCTGGTATCTTCCTTCTACGCGTTCGTATTTTCACTTCGCGAATGTGATGCCTACCGCCCAGTCTTCTTCGCGAACGCGACCCTACTATCGCGAACGCGTAGTGTTATTTTCTCCAGTGATTTTTAAAAGCCTAAAACAGTGTTCATTATGGGATTATTCCCATTTTCTCAAACTCTCTCTTCTCCAACAGCACCTAGGCGATTTTTAAAGCTCTTCTTCTCCATAATCTCTTGGGTAAGTATTCTTAACTCCTTTTCCTCTTGATTTCTTCCATTAATCTTTAACTTCCTAGCCCTAAAGCATAAATTGAAGGTAGAAAATGGGGGATTTGGGTAGAACTAGGGCTTTTGGGATTTTGGGCAATTCAACCTCAATTCGAGGTCGAATCTTAAAACAAATTATATATTTGAACTCGTGGGGTTATGGGTGATTAGAATTTGGTCCGAACCTCGAGTTTGGAACATGTGGGACGGGTGTCGGATTTTGGTATTTTTTTGGAAGAATGATAGGAAACTCATTTCTAAGCTATGGAATTATGTCCTTGAGCTATTATTGATAATATTGAATCTAATTATGGCTAGATATCGTTGTTCCGGAGTTGGATTCTAGAGGAAAGGCGGTGTTAGAGGCTTGATTGCTATTTTCGGATCGAGGTAAGTGTTTGATATAACTTTGGCTCGAGGGAATAGGATTAGAACATTATTTGCTATATGCTATGTGGAGTCGGTGTATAGGTATGGTGACGGTTATCTATGCGCCCGAGTCTAGCATGACCGTGGGACTTAAATTGCTTCAAATCGAATAATGTGGTATGACTTATTGCTTAAATTGATTGAGTTCACCGATATGATCGATTGAGAACAAATAGAAAACTTGTATAGATTATTGAAGCATTGGCTCGACTTAAAGTTGTTGGTAGCTAAGTATTAGAAGTGGGAGTCCTGTGATTATCTCCCTTGCCGGGATTTTGGTATAAATTGAACACTCCCTTACCGGGATTTTGGTATAAATTGAACACTCCCTTGCCCGGATATTTGAGTTGTTAGATATATTCCCTCGTCGGGACTTTTGTATTTTTTATGTTACTCCCCTCACACTTGAGTTGCGAATGATGTTGGGTAAGTTTTGTTGGTAAATATTGAGGATCAGGTTGCACGCCGCAATGGTATTAAATGTTGAGGACCGGGTTGCGCGCCGCAACGGGAATATGGAAAAAGTATATTGTTCTGTGTGTTGAGTTTTCCGGTATTTCTTTATCTGTTATTACCTGCTCAGTTTTCACTTTTGTTAGCCAATTTCTATATTTGAACTGTTGTACCCCCCAACATGCTTCCCTCCTCTTTTAACCGCTTATATTAGTGTATTCTTCTATTATTGTATATATTTGTACAGGTTGTTTGTGGTAGGTCCTGTCTAGCCTCGTCACTACCTCGCCGGGGTTAGGCCAGGCACTTACCAGCACATGGGGTCGGTCGTGCTGATGATACACTTCTGTGCCTTTTTGTGCACAGATCTGGAGGCAGCTTACGGACCACCGCAGCAGTTCTAGACTGAGAGCCGACCTTCAGTCCAGAGACTCTTAGGTAGCTTAGCTGACGTCCGCGGGCTCGGAGTCTCATCTATGTTATTTCAGTTTGTTTATTTGTATTGAGACAGACTCTTGTGTATTTTCTTTCAGACTGATGTTTTTAGTACTCCTTAGTAGTCCGTGAGTGGTGATACCAGATTCTGGGTAGAGATATGTTTTAATCTTCCGCATTATGATATCGTTTTTGTTAAAAGTCTTCTGCATACTTTAAGTATTTATTTCAGTTTATCATATTGTTCTAGATAAAAACTTTGTGGAATGTTTAAATAGTTGGCTTGCCTAGCTCCGATAGTAGGCGCCATCACGACCCCGGTGGTAGGAAATTCGAGTCGTGACAAGTTGGTATCAGAGCACTAGATTACTTGGGTCTCACAACTCACAGACAAGCTCGGTAGAGTCTAAGGGATCGGTACGGAGACGTCTGTATTTATCCCCCATAGGCTATAGAGTTAGGAAACGTTTCACTTTTGTTCTTTCTTGTCGTGTGAATCTGTTTCTCAAATACTGATTGTCCTTTTACTTTGTTCTTTCGCAGATGGCGAGAACACGTGCTTCTTCTTCTACTGCGCAGCAGCCCGAGCGCCCAGCAGCAGCTCCCTCGAGGGGCAGGGGCCGAGGCCGTGCCAGAGGCTGTGGTAGGGGCAGGGCTCAGCCCCAGGCAGCAGTTCCAGAGGTGGAGCCTCATATTGACTTTGATGAGGAGGTTCCAGCCCCAGCAACTCCAGTGGGTCCAGCTCAGGTCCCAGGAGGGGTTATGTTTCCCCCGGATCTCCAGGATGCTCTCATCCGTATAACAGGCTTTATGGACAGTGTTACTAGAGCGGGTTTGCTGCCAGTAGCACCAGCCACTTCTCAGGCTGGAAGAGGGGTTCAGACTCCTGCTACGCGTACTCCAGAGCAGGTAGCTCCCCGGACTCAGGTTCCAGTGGTTCAGCCCGCAGTGGCAGCTCAGACAGGTATTACAGCTCAGGCCGGTGATGGAGCGGCCATGTCTCCGAATTCTTTTTGGAGACTTGATAGGTTCTCCACGCTTTTCACCATCACTTTCAGCGGTGCTTCATCGGAGGATCCCCAGGATTTTCTATTCAGTTGTCATGAGATCCTCAGGACTATGGGTATAGTGGAGACCAACGGGGTCGATTTTTGCACCTTCAGGCTTGCAGGATCCTCCAAGACTTGGTGGAGAGATTATTGCCTATCTAGACTAGCAGGGTCTCTAGCTTTGACATGGGATCAGTTTGCGGAGTTATTCTTGGAGAATTTTCTCCACGTCACTCAGCGGGAGGCACTTCGTAGGCAGTTTGAGAGCCTCCAGCAGGGCTCTATGACAGTTACATAGTATGAGATCAGATTTGTTGATTTGGCACGCCATGCAGTTGTGATACTCCTTACAGAGCGAGAGAGGGTCCGGAGATTCATTGATGGATTGATTCAGTCGATCCGTCTTCAGATGGCCATAGGAGTTGGTAGTGATATTTTCTTTCAGGAGGTGCCAATACGGCCTGCCGGGTAGAGATAGCACTCGCTCGGGGAGGTGGTCAGGGGTCAGATAAGAGGCCTCGTCATTCTGGTAGGTTCAGTGGTACCTCATCTGGAGGTAGGGATTCATATGACAGAGGCCACCCTCAGAGGCCCTTTCAGTCAGCGCTTCAGGTTTCACACGGTACCGCGGGCGGTAGCGGTTCTCAGCAGCACTACTCTGATCAGCAGCCCATCAGTGCACTACCGATTCAGAGCCTTCGAAGAGGTCATTCAGGGCGTCGGGGTCAGCCCCAGTCTTCTCAGTTGCCGCATTCTGCTGGGTGTTATGAGTGTGGAGATCTCAGCCACATCAGGAGATATTGCCCGAGGTTGAGGGGTGCTCGGACACAGCAGTAGGGTCCTCGTCCCATGATTTAGGCAGTAGGTGATCCACAGGCCGCCCAGCCAGCTAGAGGCAGGGGTAGGGATCATAGAGGTGGAGGTAGGGACCGTAAAGGTGGAGCTCGGACCGGCACAGGCAGAGGACAGCCAGTAGTTGATCGCCCTAGAGATGCTATTCAGGAAGGTGGGGCCCAGCCCCGTTGATATGCTTTGCCAGCCAGGCCAGAGGCCGAGTCATCAGATGGTGTGATTACAGGTACTATTTTGGTTTGTAACAGGGATGCTTCAGTGCTATTTGACCCTGGGTCCACGTATTCATATGTTTCGTCTTATTTTTCTCCCTATTTGGCTATGCCTAGTGATGCCTTGGGCATTCCTGTATATGTATCTACGCCAGTGGGAGATTCTATAGTGGTCGACAGAGTTCATCGTTCCTTTGTAGTGGTATTTGAGGGTCTTGAGACCTATGTTGATCTATTGCTTCTAGACATGGTTGATTTTGATGTTATATTGGGGATGGATTGGTTGTCCCCGTATCATGCGATCTTAGATTGTCATGCCAAGACCGTGACCTTGGTTTTACTAGACTTGCCCCGATTGGAGTGGAGAGGTACCCTAGGACATACCACCCGCAGTGTCATTTCATATGTTAAGGCTCGACGCATGGTCAAGAAGGGGTGTTTAGATTATTTGGCATATGTTCGCGATTCCAGTACGGAGGTTCCTTCTATTGATTCAGTTCCTATTGTTTAGGAGTTTCCAGAGGTTTTTCCTTCAGACCTGCCGGGTATGCCGCCCGACAGGGATATTGATTTTTGTATTGATCTGGCCCCAGGCACGCAACCCATTTCTATTCCGTCGTATCGTATGGCCCCGCCAGAGCTGAAGGAGCTAAAGGATCAGTTGCAGGATTTTCTTCAGAAAGTCTTCATCAGGCCTAGTGTTTCTCTTTGGGGTGCGCCAGTTCTATTTGTGAAGAAAAAGGATGGATCAATGAGGATGTGCATTGATTACCGGTAGCTGAACAAGGTGACAATAAAGAACAAGTACCCACTGCCGAGGATTGATGATTTGCTCGACCAGTTGCAGGGTGCAAAGGTATTTTCAAAGATAGATTTGAGATCGGGTTATCACCAGTTGAGGATTAGGGTGTCTGATGTCCCTAAGACAGCATTTCGCACTCGGTACGGGCATTATGAGTTTTTGGTCATGTCAAGGATTCTTTCTCTAATTATCCCTTTCTCCTGAAGTAACCTCCCAATTTGTTCAGCCCGAGCCACCAAAGTTTGTCGATTTTTCTCCTGAAGTTGCAGATCCATCTCTAATTGTGCTAAGGTTGCATAACAATGTTCCCTTTCCACACTGAACTCTTTTGCTTTTTTGCTCATTTTGACCTCTGCAGTAGTAACCTTTTTCCTCAATCTAGCAACCTCAGTATTGTGTTCTTCCTTTAGTTGTTGAATCATGCGGGCCCTTTCTTCTGCATTCTTAGTCAACTGTCTCCGAACCTCGGCTAGTTCTTTTCCTGCTTTATCAAGATCAAAACTATAATCACTCACTTGTTGTTGCAAATTGTCAATCAACTTTGCATCTCGGGCATTTCAGGCAGGGGTTTCGGCTGTTATCCTCATTTTCTGAATTTGAGCTCGTAATGCCTCATTTTCTTTAACCAATTGCTTTTTCTCACCCTCGTCAGCTGCTACCTGCACACTGGTTTCAAACTTGAGGTCTTGGACTTGTTTTTCCAGCGTGCTTATCTTTGCTCGATATTCGTTTTCTTTAGTCAACTAATCCCATTGCTCTCTCGATAACTCAGCAAATTCTTGGATATGAGGTTTTTTAGCTGGCCTTTCATGCTCACAATCTCTTCTATACCAAGCGGAATAACCAGGTTACACTTCACCTTTAGCTCGATCCATCACACAGGTATTTGATTTCAAACATTGACATTCATTCCAAATTTGACGGACTTTTGCTTCAGGAAATTGCCCGTCAGGACTAATCTCAATTACTTGAGTGCTGAGGTCCCCATCTTTTGGCACTATCTAATATCTTCCGAGTTGCCGTAAGACTCGATAATGAGCATAGGGTTGAATACTTTTAAGCCCCATTAATGGAAAATGCGACCCCTCTGCCAGCATGTATATGATTTCATTGACAAGTAACCACCCGAATGTCCATTCTATTTGACTAGCAGTAAGGTATTGGAAGTATGTTGTCCAACCCTTAATTCCCTCCGGCAATTTGACCCCTTTTATCCTCGTGTAGAATTCTTCTATGCATGTTTT